>PQWD01000736.1:29631-210724 GCA_019425675.1 Leucinodes orbonalis
ACAATATTTTTGTCAGGTTGAGTTTGTTGATGACAGCAGTTCGCCTATGGTTTCAAATCTGTAAGGTAAATTGTTGCATGAGAACTTCAACCTATTTCGCAGTCCACTGCTTATGAGCGCACAGATTTCACAGTCCTGCGCTTTTCTCATCCAGCATAAACAATAAACATTTACTGTAAATATTTTTGAAATAAAAATGATGAAATTTAAACTGTAACAATATTTTAGAACATCCAAATAAAGAAAAATCATAGATCCATGACCTGATCTCATGGAATCTAGCTAAAACTGGAATTCATCTGTATGGTGACAGTATCATTCGCCGCGCCTTGCACCCCATACGTTGGTCCGAATGACTCATTCATGTCTAATACAGTGCCGTGAACTAGTCAAGTGAAGTCTTTACAAGCTTTGAATGGTTCCGTGCAAAATATATTATCAGTTGATATATTTGTGTTGGTCGCTGGGTGTCATTTGAATTTCATTGAACAATAAGCTTCAGTGAAGATATTACTCAAAATGGAGGAGTATCCTGCAGAAGGCCGCGATAGCTTGTAAACTTTCTTCTGGAGGAAATAAACTCATTCAACTGGAGCGATTTTGAAGAAAGATATATTTTAAATATTTAGATTACTAGAGATTCTTATTGTTTTCCAATATAATGATAATTAAATAAAAAAAACTAAATCAATAATATATTCGACTAGGCTATGAATCTGAAAGTTAAGAAATCTTCCTCTGAGCAACACGTCATGTTTTATGAACAATATGATTTAGGGCCCCTAGATATTCTCATTAAAAGAGCCAGCAAATCATTATTATATGCCTTAACTTCCAGATGGGTTCACTATTACTATTTCTATTCAACAACTAATATATTACTCATCCCACAGTTACTTCGTATTCATTGACCGCGGAACCCAAATAATCCGTACGTGTTTATAGTTTCGTTCCAATTCACGGGACCGTTGACATCGACTATCGAGAACTCGTTCTTTGTAACATCACGTGTTAATTAATTCTTATGTAGGCGTCGTGCCACCATTATCGATAGAATTATGTGGTAGCCCCACACTTTATTGCCTCTATACGTCTTGTCAAAAAAATGATAAAGTTGTTGTGTGATCCTAGCGTTTGATTTTATAATTTTTTCGTCTGCCCATTACCATAATACTACCATTAATATCGTACCGTCAGATTTAATGTTATCTTTAATGTATTCGCGTAAATATAGATAATATTGTTTTTGATGACATCTCTAATCGGTTTTGACGTGTGATACCCAATCTGATAACTGTATCGATAAGAGTGTACTGCACTGGCTTCACTCGTTAGGTGAAGGAAGCAATGAATATTAGGCAATATTTTTTGTTTCTGCTAATCATTCAAACTTCAAAACTATAAGTATAAGGAAATTACGTCAAAGTAAAAAGACTGGTTTTGCATGTTAATGAAGTATTATTTACTAAAGATAGAAAGATTGAATGTATGTGTATAATGAATAATTGTTTTTAAAGGATATTAGCTCGCAATACGCCATACCGTGACAACTTTATTAATTAACGAAAATAAAAACTAAAATTTAAAAAATTACTAACTGGATACGAAATTTCATTTTAAAATAGTCTATATTTGCTTCACCGACGGCTTCTAAGCGTACTTAGCAAACTCTATATTTGGTGGCAAATGCTCAAAAGTTCACTATACAGCTTTCGCCTGAAAAAAGTTTCACGTCAATATGGTTCTAAATTTTACTCTTAGTAAGTACCTACTTGTAAACTTTCGTTAACCATACGCTTATATTAAGCTGCAAATTTAATGTTTAAGCCCGTCTTGTTATATGTTTGACTCGATATTTATTTCATTTTACAGTAATATTTAACCGGATCTTCGCCGACGGATTAATAGTGAATGGGCAATCAAATACCGCCCTTATAATAATAACAAACAGTTTATTATCGTATGAAGTTTAGCCAGACTCAGGTGACCTATAAGAAACAAAAAGTGCAATTCCAATCAAGCACTAGATATATTGTAGAGCCCATGTGTTGATACGTGTTAACCTGTGTCACACGTCACTAAGTAAGCCTGACATACGAATATACTGGGAAGAATAGGAAACCAGTGTTGCCACCCCGAAACAAAATTCCTCGTACATAAGCAACTAAAAATCTCGTACTTCGACTTTCGAACCTTGTACATCTACAAAAAACGCTTTCATCATTATAAATACTAAATAAAATAAAAAAATTGCCAGTTTCTTACTAAAAAAACATCAACAACACTTTGTGTTAGAGACGTTTTGTGTAAAATTTCAAGTTCTGATAGATTTAACTAGTTTTCTATATGAAGCATCGTTACATTACAAAATCTCGTACAAAATTGTACGAGGTTGAAAGTTTCCTCGTACCTCCCCAAATCTTGTATTTGTACGAGGAACCTCGTACGTTTGGCAACCCTGCAGGAAACTTAGGACGGTTGACGCTTCACGGTTGAGAAAGGACTTCATATAAGCTTCATAGATGGTGTTAGGCATACCATAAATTGCAGTCAAACTGTGTTGTTTTGGTGGCATGATCGCATGGAGGTTAAATTTGTTATTATTGCTCTTACTAATGAAATTTCCAGGCAAGATCCTTATCAAGGTTAAATTAGGTGCTTATGTTATTATTGCTGGCAACTTAATAATTTACTTTTTTATCATATTAGTAATATTTCCATTGCTTTCATTTAGCTTAATTTTTTGGATACTAATTGTTTGAATAATTTTTTATATAACATTGGTTTGTTTTCAATCAATCTATTAGCCCATTTGATGGTAAGTGGTCCACCAGTGACCTAGACCTCAGAGCAGTTGCTAATTTGTAATGTAAAGATGTTCAGTTGTATTATAAAAGTCCAAAAAATAAATTGTTCGGATTGCAGCTAATGTAAGGGATGTGATCCCTGTCGAGCCCTTGCCGAAAATGGCGTACCAGCAGCTTTATAAATAAGTGCACTTACCAATGCTTGTCGCTTACTAGTTGGAACTAAAAACATGTTGTGTAGACCTTAAATCCGTCATAAAAGTAAAGGCAATACAACAGTGATGTATGAAGACAATTTGTTGGAGAAACTGCGTGTTTACACTCCCCATTTGTAAGCCTCGGATTGAGACGCCTGACGCAGGACAAACAAACTTGAAGTTTCGAATCAAATGAGTTAAGTGGTTAGTTGAAAATGTTTTGTAAGGTGAGATTAAGGGTCAGTTTTGGAATGGGTCCGTGTAAGATTTTTACATTTTATATAAATAGTACCTTTCGAAACTGAGCCGACACAATGTAGCCGTCTGTGTATCGTCGAGGTCGATTTAAAACAAAGTCTACGTATACGAAAAATAAGTCTTTATAATTTCTCCAGAACCTTGAAAGTCAAAGAAATATAAAAGTATTTTCTTCCGCATCTTATCGAAAGTCCAACGCTGGATTAAACATACTTAGGGAATATTATCTGCACGAATCTATGTTAATGTTTTGTAAATAAAAAAATAAATACTACTTGGTTTCATATCAAAGGGAATTAAGAGGACTCAAAGTATTATGAATTGCAATAAAGCCTCGCTTAGCTACTCACAAACTGCGCTGAGTTGTATCTTGAAACCAACAATAAATACCTTAACCAGACAAAAGTAGCGATACCTAACTCAGTCGATTTGCACAAAAATACACTAAAATAATGTAGTAATTTGTTTCCGAGACAGACAACAGCACCGGCAATGTATCGGGCCGTGGTCGGGCAATCCGTTATTAATTAAGTTTGCTCGCGTGTCCCAATTAAGGGCGGGCAATAATTCGCGGTATTACAGGGCGACGCCGCTGATGGACTAATCCTCGCCGCGAGCTGCGCTGTAAATTACCAGATCGCGCTGCGGAGACAAAGGTAGCGGGTTATTCTGTAATTCTGGCACTGCGATATTTGTTTATTTATTTTTTAATAAATAATAAATACTTTTTATTTATCAGTCGCTCCGTTGATATGTGAATGTGCTCTTGGATTTTGTAATCTCAAAATAATGATATTGGTATCTTTAAGTTTAGAATTTTTTAGAGGTCAGCGTGTTCCGTCTCAGACACCACTTATATTGGAGTTGTGAAAAATATAAAGTTTTAAGATTATAAATTATAGATAACTTAAAATGCCGCAGTAAAATAGCTGTAGGTTTTTGTTTTCACGTATATTTCGGATTATCACTTCCAACTCATTACGTTCGTTGTTTCCCTTCAGCTTCATTGAAACTTTCAAAATATCTTCGATAGCTATACTCATTGGTCTTTATAACCCTACACTAATATGGCAAAGGATGAAGGAACTCTAAACAAAAATCTGAATAATGCACGAACAATGAACATGCTTTAAATTATAGAACAAATTTTTTAACGAATTCGTAGAACTCACATTTTTAAATTAATTAAAGCAATTTTATTCATGTTTTGTCAATATTATTTAATTTGATATCAAATTAAAATGATATTCTTATGCTGCTTATGAAATGCGTAAAAAAGTTATTCCAAAATGCACTCAAAATGTCCCAGCAAAACTAAATGCGAAAAGTTGTAGAATACTCCCGCGTCGCAGAACATGCTCTCGCGCACTACAAATTACAATCAACACGGTCCACGTTCGCACGTGGCGACGGCTTTTTCCCTATCAATTTACAACAACAAAATGCTATACAGCATTATGTTTGTTTTATCCGAGTAATTTCTCTATTAGTACAACTGAGAGAGCCGTGTTTATCTTAACGGTGTGCTGAGGTTATTTTCAATGGCGAAGAAATATCCGGCAATGGACGTCGATAAGATTAAATGGGAAGAATTTTGGAGTTTGTTGTGAAAATGCAGTACTCTGCTGTTATTAGAAGTCGCCTTTTGCATTTATTAAGCAAGCAGTCATTTTTTTACAAGAAGTTTGTTTTGTAATGTAATGTACATAGTAATCCACACATACATGCCTAACAACATAGCTTTAAGGTGTTATATTACGCTTTGGATTTTTGTAAATATTATTCACAACTTTGTAATGTCTAAAATCAGGTACGCAATTTGCCTAAAACCACATCACTAGCTCACTAAATGTCCACACCGAGGGGCACGAGCCTACCCGTAAAGGGAGGCCTTAGTCATCCACGATGGCTCAGTGTGAATTAGCCGACTTCACACACAACCCTCGAATCTCTTCGCAGGCTTGCGCAGGTTTCTTCACCATGTTTTCCTCCACCATAAGAGCGTCAGATAAACGTACACATAATTTCGAAAACACATTGATACGTGGCGGGTTTTGGATTTGCCGACGTCCTAAAACCTGATTATAAACACTTGAACACTTTCAAAAAATGTCACAGATCATAGACACTGGACTTTTTATGAACTGTTCCCATTAAGATAGTGTGCACAGGCCGTGTTGAAACATCACTCAGGCACTACCCGTAATAGTTTTCACTGATTTACAATCAGCGAGTCGATCCGCGGCTGCGCCCACGCACCTCCATAATAGCTAGCGGCTACACGCATTATTTATGGTAAGAAGCTTTCCGAGGGATTATGTTGATCGAGTGTCAACAATGGACTTGGCCCGTGTTGGTTTAATGCGATCTGATTGGGTGATCTTTAATGAGTGCGTTGGTGAACCTAATTCTTGGACCTAATATTCGACTTGTTCATAAGTTCATTAAACGACCCCATCGAGCGGCATAAGCCTACCCGTAAGGGTGATGAGGCCTTTGTCGACCACGCGGGCCCATTGCGGATTGGCCGACTTCACGTACAACTTTTGAATCTTTTTGCAAGCGTGCGCAGGTTTCCTCACGATGTTTTCCTTTACCGAAAGAGCGTCGGATAACGTACATGTAATTTGGAAAATTCAAAAACACATTACGTACGTACGTACGTACGTACGTACGTGGCGGGATTTGAACCTGCGCTCTTCCGATTGGAAGGCAACAGTCCACACCAACATTTTTACAAAATAAACACCTTTTTTATTTGAACCATTATTTTCTTAAGAATGCTCTTTCTTTGTCCGTCCATATTTACATTACTACCTACTTCTTTACTTAATCTCATTAGCAGTTGCGACGCTATAAATTTCACTGTGCACAAGTGACAATCAGCGATTTCTCGAGTAGCGTTCCGGCTGTCACATATTCAACCTTATGTCGTACTGCACAAAGCTGAATAGGATGATGACATTTGCAACCACATGGTACAACCTTTGATTACTTTAGAATTACGAGTACTGTACCGTAGTTGATTATAATTGCGTGGACGTTGGCCGAGCTGCGTGACCAATGAAGCTCTAATGACACGCCTACCTTCACGCGGGACTGCCTTGAGACCTTTGGTTTTGAAAATACATAGGTATAGTTCTGCGTATTGGGAGATTTTCTTGAAACCTGTGTATCATCATCATCAGCTCATTAAATGACCCCACCGACGGCCACGGGCCTACGCGCATAGGGATTGTCGACTTCACGCACAACCTTTGAATTGTTGAGCCTACCCGTAAAGGGTGATGAGGCCTTTGTCGACCACGCGGGCCCACTGCGGATTGGCCGACATCACGCACAACTTTTGAATCTATTTGCAAGCGTGCGCAGGTTTCTTCACGATGTTTGCCTTCACCGTAAGAGCGTCGGATAACGTACATATAATTTCGAAAATTAGAAAACATTTTGGTACGTGGCGGAATTTGAACCAGCGCCCTCCAGATCGGAAGTCAACAGTCCACACCAATGAGCTACCGACGCTCTCATTACATATTTGTAAATATTAATATGAACTGCCTCCGTGGTTGGTACAGCATTCGACTGATGCGAAGGTCGTAAATCAAAATTCTGAGGGGAAACGACTCTGTGCGATTTTTCCTAGTTTGTAGGACATTGCAAGCTTAATCACCTGATTAAGCTTGCAATGTCCGGAATGCTCCGGAAGTAGAGTTCCGTGCTTTGGAGACCATATTAAAACGTTGGTCCCAACTACAATCTTAGGATGATAGTCGTTAACGCTCACCAATCTGCATTGGACCCACGTTGTGGATTACAGCCCAATCTCCCTATAGCCATCCCTAAAACAAATATATCGAAATATTCGCTTCTTCCTATAGTTATGATGTGCGGGAAGGCCTATGCCCTGCAATGTGCCGTTATGGGCTGGAGCTAATGAATTATTAATACAACACATTAACAACTGCAAACAGTAATTAGTTGAATGAAATGTACCAAAGGAGTTTTATATTATAACTTTTTAAAGCTTTAGCCATTTCACCAAATCTCATAGTTTCGGTCACTTATTATTACGCAGCGCAACTGCATTAAATTGGGTATTTGACACCACTAATCGTGGACGCACTTTTTATGAACTGTCAAAAAAAAAGTTTCCATATATTTTGTAAGAGATAACTGATATGTGACGTCATTGCTCACTATCATCAATTGACCTATTTATAGGTTTCAGTGTATTTTAAAATACAATATTGCAAATTGACAAAAGTGATCAATAAAACGACATATAAAAAAGGTGCGCTTTTATAAAAATTAGATTTGGTATTTTATAGCGGATGGCGGTAAAATACCGAATTATGTACCTTTGCTAAACAAGATCTTAGTAAAATTTCGATAAAAAATTTTTAGATATCTACATCAACACGTTTTGTAATATATAAAAGGTCTGATGCGCACGTGAAAAAGCAGGATTAATTAAATACATTTCCATCATATTCTAATTTAATTGTTAATAAAGAAAAAAAACTAGAGCTGTGAAAGATAAGCGGATCACATAAATTATTTAAAAATAATACATTTCCTTCTTAAAGACATGGCCGAATTCATCATCATCATCATCATCATTACAGCCCAATTATGTCCACTGCTGAACGAAGGCCTCCCCTAATGATTTCCACGCGGACCGATCCCTTGCAGTTGACATCCATCTGCTACCCGCCACCTTAACCAGATCATCCGTCCATCTGGTTGGGGGTCGGCCTACGCTTTGCTTTCCGTTACGTGGACGCCACTCGAGAACCTTTCCGCCCCATCGGCCATCGGTTCTACGCACTATGTGCCCTGCCCACTGCCACTTCAACTTGCTAATCCTCTGGGCTATGTCGGTCACCCTAGTTCTCCTACGGATATCATCGTTTCGGATTTTATCGCGTAGGGAGACACCTAACATAGCCCTCTCCATAGCACGCTGAGCAACCTTGAGTCTATTCAAGAGACCCTTAGTGAGCGACCACGTTTCGCTTCCGTATGTCATAACTGGCAACACACACTGGTCAAAGACCTTCGTCTTGAGACACTGAGGTATTTTGGACGAAAAGATCTGCCTTAACTTCCCGAACGCTGCCCATCCTAATTGGATTCGACGAGAAACCTCCTTCTCGAAGTTGGACCTACCCATTTGGACTACCTGTCCCAGGTACACATATTCGTCAACAACTTCGAGGACAGAACTTCCAACTGATATCGGTATAGGTACGACATGGGCATTAGACATGACTTTCGTCTTGTCCATGTTCATTTTAAGACCCACCTGTTGAGAAGCTCCGTCTAGGGTTTCGAGCATAGTGCTTAAATCCTCCATGGATTCTGCCATGACTACTATATCATCGGCAAATCGAAGATGAGTGATGTACTCGCCATTCACGTTGATGCCAAGTCCTTTCCAATCGAGCAGCTTAAACATATCTTCCAACGCAACTGTGAACAGTTTCGGAGATATAACGTCTCCCTGTCTCACTCCTCGGTGCAATTGGATAGGTTGTGTAAGCTCTTCATGTACACGGACTGACATAGTAGCGCTCTCGTACAGACATCTCAATACTTCGATATAGCGAAAGTCAATATGGCACCGTTGGAGGGCCTGAAGCACAGCCCAAGTCTCGATCGAATCAAAGGCTTTCTCATAGTCCACAAACGCCAAGCATAATGGCCGGTTATACTCTCTAGTCTTCTGTATAACCTGCCGCAGCGTATGTATGTGGTCTATGGTGCTGAAGCCTTTGCGGAACCCGGCTTGTTCGGGGGCTGGAAATCATCAAACCTACGCGCGAGACGGTTCGTGATGACTCTGGAGAACAACTTGTAAATGTGGCTCAATAGCGTGATGGGTCTATAATTCTTCAGCAAGGTTTTGTCGCCTTTTTTGAAGAAAAGCACCACCACGCCATTGCTCCACGCCTCTGGCGTCGCACCCTCACGGATCACGGAATTAAAGAGCTTCTGAAGGGTCTTAAGCACTGGCGTGCCACCTGCTTTCAAAAGTTCTGCGGTAATTCCGTCTTCTCCGGGGGCCTTATTTCGCTTAAGTTGTTTCAGAGCCATCCTAATCTCGCTCAAGGTGACTTCCGGGATATCCTCAGATAAATGTCGGGTTAACTTAGCTCTCGGGTCTTCGGCTAAGCTTGAAGCGGGAATCTGTGTAGCGGTATATAACTCGCTGTAAAACTTCTCAATCTCCCTCAAAATCTCTGGTTTAGATGAGACTACATTTCCACTGTTGGTCTTCAGACTAGTCAGCTGGCTTTGCCCAACAGACGTGTTCCTTGCAAACACCTTGGAACCCCTGTTCCGTTCGATCGCCTCTTTAATACACTTTGTATTAAAGCGACGAATATCGCGTCGCAAGGAGCTGGATATACGTCTATTAAGCTGCCGGTATTGTGACGCGTCGTCTGAAGACTGCAGTTTCATCTGTCGTCTTGTCGCCATGAGATCGAGAGTCTGTTGAGATAGTTTATTGGGTCTTAATTTGCGTTGTCCCTTGCAAAACTTAGACCCAACTGTTTGCAGAGTTTCCACTAGCCCGCTATTTATATCGTCCACTGTTACGCAGCTCTCTAGGCATTCAAAGCGATTCTGCAGTTCGAGTTGAAAGCTCTCGGGGTTATTGATTTGAAGCACGTTAGGTCGGAGCGTAGACTTCATCAGCGAGACCTCTCCAGTTGAACATTAATATTTAACGTGCCTCTTACCATACGGTGATCGCTACCGGTTTTCACCCTGGCGATCACAGAGACGTCGTTAAATATATGTCTTCTGGTGGTCATGATGAAGTCAATCTCATTTCGTGTGGAACCATCGGGACTCAACCAAGTCCGTTCTTGAAAAAAGAGTTCATCATAAAGAGTCCCTCTTTTTCCATGAAATCGGCCAGCCGCTGTCCCCTGGGGTTCCGGTGTCCAAATCCATATTGCCCCACTTTCAACTCACAACCACTTCGAATGCCCAGCCTTGCGTTGAAGTCTCCCATAACGACCGTAAAGTGTGTCTTGGAGGTATGCATTGCTCTGCTGATATCATCATACATAGCCTCCACTTCATCGTCGGAGTGCGATGAAGTCGGTGCGTAAACCTGTACCACCTTCAGCGCATAGCGCTTGGTGATTCTTAGTACAAGGTACGCTACCCTAGCTGACACACTTTCGATCTTCACGATGTTGTTGATGAGAGACTTATGGACGAGAAACCCGACACCACCCTGGATAGATCTGGTCGCCCTCACGGTAGTAAAACAGGTTGCCGGATTGCAGTATTGTGGTATCCTCCCCCTCTCTTCGGACTTCACACAAACCTATTATGTCCCAATGCAACCTGCCTAACTCCGTTTCTAGCTCTAATAGCTTTTCGTCAGTCCTCAGTGTGCGCGTGTTATATGTTGCCAGTTTTAAATGCCGTTGTTGTTTCTTTAGGTAGCCGGATCTCTGCCGGAGATTCTTAGCACCCCTTGCCCCGCCGTAACCGTGGCCGCTACCGTAGCCCGGAATAGCGGGGCCGCCGGGGACTAGGGGCCAATTCTTACCTGTGTCTTCCATTGGGGGTAAATGCCATACTCACCACGCTTGGCAGGCGGGTTGGTGAGCGCAGAGATACGCCAGTACCTAAGTGATGCTGCTGCCCATCACTTGGTGGGAAATATTCCCTCTGTCGCCTTCTACGACACCCTAGGAAGAGTAGGGGTGGTGACAATCGTATTCTAGTCTGCCGTCACCACACGGCTATGCCGAATTAATTTGGCAAATTAGCAAACGGTCATAAGAAAGTTACGATCCGGCCTCGAGCCATAAATTAAAAAAAAAACATTTATTTCTTTTTGAAAACTATGTTTCCGTGATATTTATAATACCTATTTATTTTATTTGTTTTGTAACTTATAAAAGTAATAAAACAGAAGAAATCACTACTTCGAACAAATATGCGATTATAAGTGATCTTTAATTTTCTTCACTTTTATTCCTGTGCTGTAGGTACTGTCGCTGTCATCCCCTTCATATAGTTCTGATTGTCTTTCTTCTTCTTTTTGTCTTCATTTTGTTTATTTTATGATATGTTATTGAGTAATTTATGTTATAATTATTTATGTAGGAATAAGTACTTAGTTTATGTACTTTTATGTTATAATTATGTATTTAGTTTTGACTCGTTTACCAATACGCATTATTCTTTCACCCAAAGGTTGCCTGGAAAAATTGATACCTTAACAATAAGGCCGCCTATATTGTAGGTACTTGTCTTTTGTTAGTTATATAGTATATACATTTTCCCTTTTGTTTAAAATAACAAAAAATACAGGTTAATGGTGGAGTGGGTAAGGGTACCCGAGGACCGGAAAGTTTGGCGTCAAATGGGGAAATCATAAATTATTAGGTAAAAACTAAAACGTTAAAAACCAAGGGCTAAATAGCGATGGCCTATTCTTTTTTAATTAGTGAGCCTTGTAGACTCACGTAGCTAAAATTTTTGTCTATGACGATTTTACTTTGTGCAATGAAACCCCTATAAAACATACATTCTATCAACACCTTAAATAACCATCAAGATATTTATAACGCAAACAACACGTATTGAGTCATTTCGCAACGGTCGATGATATCAAAGCGGCAGAGAGTCGAGCGCAGCGATCGCCTCACTTTCGCACTTAATCGAGAAATATGGCGCGTGCTCTTATGCCCTTATTTATGGGCCAGCCTTGCCGCGGATTAAGAGCCACAATTTATTTTACTCTCATTAGTGCGTCTAAATTGATTAGCGTAAGTCCTGTCCGCGGTCCGGTTTGATTGTATGCAGATGTTTGCAATACTGTAGTGTTCGGTACAATCCGAGACATAAATGTCTGGAGATTAGCTTCTTGCCTATGGAACTCAGAAACTTAGTACTAACTTAAAAATATTACCCATACTCTTATTTAAGTAGGTGGATCCCAGTATAGCAAAAGTTTGTCATTGCCAATTTGAAATGGCAATGACAAACTATTTTTATATATAAAAAAATATGTTTTTAATTTTAGGTGTTAATGTCTTTTTAATTGGAATGCCTTGTTTTCTGACAGATATACTGATTTCTTGATGGTAAATTTAGTAAATGACACTGCCGCAGGGACATTTCAAAGATCATCATTAAAACATCGGCAGCTGTAAGCTGCAATTTATAATTATTTTTAAGATGAAACGTAAGTTTTCCTATATATTTGTTCATACACTTTCCTTGTAGTCTATGTAATTGTTACATTGTTTTGAACTGCACACTAAAGTCAATTATGGTATTTGCATTTTAGCAAGACACTAAATGCTGCAGTTCCTTGCATCATTGTTGTGCTCGTTAAGCATAACGTTAACCGTTTTTTTGGAGAACTTTACACCCGACGTAAATGCATTCAAACATTAAAATTTACAGTCCAAAATAGCCGCCGGTGAGCCGAAGAGTCTCACGCGAAGTTTCGGTTCGCGTGCGCCGGCGTTGCTTCATTAAATTAATTACCCCATGTTAGTTCTAGATTACGACACCCCACAACAATACTGCTATATCCACAAGATAAGAGAGTCGCGATTTATTGCGTGCATTTCTTTTGTCAGCTTTGAAATTGTACTCGCATAAGTTAACCGAGATTAAAGTAATCGAACTTATAAATTTTGTCGCCTCACCTTTATAAGGGCAACAGCGTGTCGACGCGGACTTTGTTCAAATTAATGGGCCGCATTATCAGATCGACGCTCGTACATGGCGTTTATGCGGAGATAATTTTGTGTACGGATTACTTTTCTTTTTTTTAATTCTTTCGCCGATGTACCGTGGGTCGTTTTGGGCGTAGGCGAGGAATAGAAGCGCGCGCTGTCGACCCGCCAGCGGGCGCGTGCCATTCGTTTTACTTAAAACCAACATTGGTTTTTGTTTTTATTTCGATGCGATGTAGAGCGTCGATGACTCTTTGGGGTGCACTATTGCCTGCCAATCTTCAAGGTGCAGGTTCAAATCCCGCCACGTACCAATACTTTATCGAATTTCCGAAATAGTATGAACGTTTATCCGACGCTGAAGGAAAATATTGTGAGGAAACCTGTGCACGCTTGCGAAAAGATTTAAAGGTTGTGCGTGAAGTGGCTTATTCGGGCCCGTGAGGACCAATAAGGCCTATACACCCTTTACGGTTATGTTCGTGCAACTCGGTGGGGACGTCTAATGGGCTGATGATGATGGATGCGATAAGTGTAATTTCGGAGGTTTACATATTTGCTATTGAATTTATGGATGATACATGTAGTCATACAGCATCGCCATGGGGAATTTGGTCGGTACTCACCACACGAGCTCAATCGGTCAAGTTAATTGTTAAAGACTACCATTCTAAGATAATAGTCAGGACTGAAGACGTAACGTGATCTACGCAAAACGAAATCACACAATTAGTATCTATTTTCAGAGAATCAGGTGAACTAGTTAGCAATGTCTTAACCTAATAGGCAAAATCGCACACGTGAATTTCACTATGGTTTTTCCCGGGGAATTCGAAATCACAATCATGCAGTTGTACTCTCTTCAACCTATCGCAGTCTACTGCTGGACATAGGTCTCCCCCTTTTGCGCCAGATATCCCGGTCCTCCGCTTTTTTCATCCAGCTTCCACCAGCAACCTTTAGCAAGTCGTCGATCCATCATTGGTCCATACATTGTGATGCTATTTAACGTTAATTTAAATCCTCAAAGTACACTTTACAGCAAAATTGTTGCTAAACCTTGCTGAATTTAAGTAATGCCTAAATGTGCATGTTAGTGATTATTTAATGTAAAATACCCCAGCATTGCTGTATGGAGACTTCATAAAGCAATAAAGCGCTATGAAATAGCTTTAAGCCAAATTACTGCAGACGACAAACCCTAATCTCACGACATTTCACGTTTGAAACGTAGTTAGATGTTAATTAAAATTAACCCCTACCAAAGAACTTTAACACACAATGTTTCAACACTGTTTACAATGAGGTTGTATAGGTCTTCTATTTTTGAATCAAAAGATTGCCGTGTGGTGACGCAAGACTAGAATAAATTGGTGTGCCTAAGGGACTAAACATTTAGTAGGGAATGGGTTGCGTGATTTTATGAAACCCAAACTTTTACATGTAGGTAATACAATGTCCAAAATGTCTTTCAAGCGTGGATATCACGGCAAAACTCGCCACTATCGTGGAAAAGTTTCTTAGTCCTGCAGTGGACTATCAATAATTGTTATAACAATAGTAGGAGTAATAAATTACAAAACTTGAGGAAAAAACAAAAGACTAAAGTCAATTAAAATGTCAAATTAATTAAAAGTAAAAACGCGCCAACACAGACTCGTGATAGGCCCGAAGACTCATTCCAGCACATTCCACGGTCCAAACGGAACGCGTTGGTCACTAATTAAACGGCTAAACAACTTCGATAGCCATGAAATTCCTTATACGAGCGGTAAACCAATTTTGAGGCACTTAGGCGCGCGCGCAAGTAATTTAATTGACAAATAAGGCTCGCATGACAAGGTTAACTGTCTACTTTGACGAGTAGGACGTGGCTAGATTTGTGATAATTCAATTGTATGTGGTAGTCACAGCGTTAGGTACAAGCAACACTATACCTAGAAACTCAGATATTCAATGTTCATTGAGCATCTAGATTAATTTACGCAATCTATTGTTAAGCATAGGTATGTAAGGTAAAAATAGAAAATTAAAATCGACCTATTAAATAATATTTACTCGTTTAATTTCTTGGTGTCTATATGAATCAATCGGTATTACTTTTTCAAAGAAACGATAGGCCAGGGTGCAGTCTTGGAGAAAATCAATAACTGAAGATAGAAAGTATTTTCCGTCAACGTCGCCCATCACACAGATCTTCAAAATTCTTACCAAATACAATATAGAATCTTATACAACTTGACCACGAAGAAGTAAAATAAGGAAAAATTAAACAGAATCATTAGAAACTTTTCACAAAAGGAATTACAAATTGTCACCCCCTAAAATCACGGTGTCAAGCACCAGAAATGAATAATTAGCGTGTTCTCTTAAACAGAGGCTTTGTCTTAATTATTGCGCCATTAAAACGACCCTCGACCCTTGATACGGTCTATGGGAGGGACAGAAAAGTTGCAAGACAAGAATAATTAATTAATACGTTTGTGTATTAAACGCTTAATTTGCGTTTAGCTTTCATGCATAAAAAATGAACTCAATGTAAAAGTAGAGTAAGTACAAATTTTGAGATTCAGAGTACATTTAACACTTAGTTAGCCAGCTTATCAAGTTGAGAGTAAAATAGGGTCCATCGCAAAATTTCCTGCATCTTTATTTTGTCCACTGCTGAACTAGATCCTCTACGATTTTTTAAGGGTGACAAATTTGAACCTGCTGGGGTCACGACGATGACCTTCTACATGGTCTTACTCAAGTAAATTGTAATTATATTTCAAGTCAAAATCAATACTCTTAGTGCATTTATGGTTAGGTAAACCATGAATGTATTTCATGAGATGAAGTAAGTTTTTATGACGCATGTCTTCACAAATGCATCTACATAGATAATTTGACACAATTATAGGATGCGCTAAATTAACTTTGTTTATTTCAGTATGCGATATTTTAAAAGAGCTTTTGTGAGCTGTAAATCAAAATAATGTGTTTCAAGTAGGGGAACAACGCGATACTATAATTATTTAAATATATTAAGTCACTCTTATTATTTTCAAATACCTGCATTACCAATTAATTGTTTGTTGTTTTAATCATACTAGTATGTGAAAGAATCGTTGTTACCTAAATAATGGCTTATATTGGCAATTGGTGTGTATAAAATTACCTTTAAAGCTCTTAGGTATACATAATTTTGGATTGCAATCCCGTTATATACTTTGCATGATTCAATAATATTCTTGTTGATTGTAATCTGTTTTGTATGTTAATAATAAATAAATAAATAATTTGGTTTTGTTAATAATATTGTTGATTCAGAATTCTTTTTTTCTAGAGATACACCCTTGTTCATTAGAGACCCCAAAATCTTGAGTGACTGGATTTTCTTTTATTTGCCAAAACAAAAGGGAAGTGGGGGGGAAACGTAAATGCTTCGCCGCGGTTTCATTTGAATTAATTAACGAATTTAATGATGGCGAACTTTTTCATCGCCCGGCCGCTGTAACAATGTTTATGCTAAATAAAACTTGTCAAGGAAATGCCTTTTTTCTCCATCTGTTGTTGTTTTTTCTTTTTAATTCGTTCAGTTTGTTAGGGCTCGGTACCGACTACCGAGCGGGATTTATTCGTGTAATTAGTGAAGTTTGTTCCGTATCGGATTATTTAATTTTCCTTTTTTGCAATACAAATTGCTGGGATTGAATTAGGCGTATTTTGTTGCGGTTCTGGTGTTGTCGGTTTGTTTTAAATTTCGTCGAGCACGTACAGTTGGGTCACTTTGATTGGATGGATTTTGTCAGTGGGCAATGTTTTCATATGCAAGAACTTCATGAGACCGTACCGTATGTCGGACCACGTGAAAGAAGAAGACCACGATGTAGAAGCATTCATTAATATGTATGCAATTATGCTGTTATATATTTTACAGCATAATTGCATACGTACTAATGTATGCTCAATTGAATTTTATTTAGAAACAAACATCGCAACTTCAACCACAACAGCTCACTATCAACCCGAGCAAACATCACACGTTGTATTTCCCCAACAAAACGTGTACCAATATTTTTCTTCATTAATAGATTACGGCGAACGAGCTCAAAAGGCGAGGCGCGACCGTCAAAGGGGCTAAAAGCAACCGCTTCACACAAAAAAGTCTCAATTAAAATCCTGACGGAAGCTTTTAGAAGGTAATCCTTCAAATTGTTTCCAACGCCCCCTCATTAGCACCGAGAGTGTTAAAATATAAACTTTTTAATCTTTATTACTCGACGCTAAACGGGTTAAATTGTTATAGGAGCTATAGGACAAGCCATGATCTCATTTTTTATCCGGCAACCCTTCCCGCCTTCATTTATTAAAGGCGCGTTTGGACTTTCTTTGAAATTTTAAGTCTATGTTTAATTTAGTAGACCGCTGTCATAATTGCTGGGGTGGCTTTCAAGGCTTTCTTTGGCTTCTTTTTAACAGTTTCGTTTGCAATTTCATTTCGTTATTATGCTGTTATATTGTAACTGATATTTTGATTAATGATTCGGTCGGTTATTATTATTTTAGCAGTGTATTAGATTATAAAACACTGACGTAACAAAAAGACATTATTACATTACAGTAATGAGTGATTCAAATTATATTTCGAATGGACAAACTTAAGTTGGGAAAACTCATTATTTAGATGAAATAAGCTTACGCCCTCCGGCCTGATGGACCGACGACATACGAAAGGTCGCTGGTGGAGGCTGGATAAGAAAAGCGGAGGACTGGGATATCTGGCGCAAAATGGTGGAAATCTATGTCCAGCAGTGGACTGCGATAGTTTTAAGAGAGAGAGAGAGAAGCTTTTTCGTTTATTGTATTGCGAAGTAATTTTTAGTAGCTGAGCAACATACATAAGTTAATTTATTTATTGCAATACATGAAATATGAAACATACAGGAATTATAACGATTAGCAATTTGGGCGGTCCTTGCGCTTTGAGCAATCTGTTCCAGAGACCAGAACACCTCACAAAGAAAGTATGTAAATAACAAAGGGTAAAGTTATTGTAACTAAATTTAATTTGTTGAAATTTGATTTTTTCCTTTAGTCCATAAATTTACAGTTATTCTTATGCTGAAAAAGTCGAAAACAAAATAAAATATCAACTTACATTTCGTATTCCATGACGTTTTAAAACATCTCCCTAGAAAGTATATAATTCGAAGCAACAAGCCTTCAATGAACTCTAATCAACACCAAATTGTCACAGGGTCCTACAATTTGAGTGAAATGAATACAATGTTTTTTAAGTTTCCTCCAATGCATAATTCTAATCTGAGTAAGACATTACGTGAATACCAATGCATACGCGGAAAATCGATCGCGCGTTGCCGTCTTAAATTCCTACCCTTTTCGAGGGGGCTCCCCCAAAAAAACGAAAGAATAGAAGAGGGAAAAAATCTAAATCGTCTCATATCTCCCTCCCCGCCCTCCGCGCCACCTCGTCAAGCACCCTCCTTATTTCGTATGCGAGCTCCTACGGCAATCATTATAAGGATATCGATTAGGCCGTCTCTAACCTGCCCATATCTTAGTCGAACACTCGTGTGTACATAGGATTGCGTTTTGCAAAGTTATTTCATCATATTTTTCAGTTATGACTAAATGTTTGCGACAGTGACTGTTTCTTAGGCCGCATCACCGTAGTAGATTGCAAGGACTTGAAAACAATTAATGCGAATATTTTCATAATTAATTAATATATACTCTGTAGTAAAAATAGTAATTAAGAATCATATTTTAATTAAGACATGAACAAAAAATGAACAAGAAATTATTAAAAAAAAAACAACTAAACAAAACAATCAGCATAAATATTTTGTGTGTTCAAAAATCTACCTAGACACCAATCGGAATGCAAAATTCATAGGAAGACGTACGCAGCAAGACTTATTGTTAACAGCGAAGGACGGGCCGCGCATAAGCAGATGCAAATTGTTCCCGTTAAACTATTTCGGAAGGTAAACATAGAGGGTCGGAGAGACCCACGTGTTCCAGAGATCCGACCAACGAGATTAAAAATGCTGGATGGCGGTCCGCCGTGAGCCGGGTCGCGTATGAGCCAAGAAATATTGGAGTTTACGAAGAAAGCCGCTTTGGGGATATGTAAATAGGAAACTACAAAAGTAATGTTTGAGTTGGGACACGCGTGAGTGAGTGCCGTAGGATTATTGCGAATACGAAACTGTAAAAGCGATCCAATTTTAAGACTGATCGCACCAATCAGGTTTTTCTGTACATTTGTTTTCGTATTCCGTGTGCCTTTGGTGTCCTTATTTTGAGGTTGAACATCTAGATATGGAATTAGATGGTTGTACATACATAATATGAAGTGTTTTATTGTGATTTTTCAATTAAATGATTGCAAGACGTTCGAGTCTTCGAATATATAATTTTATAAGCTCACCGCAGATTAAAAATGATACTCCATATAGGATGCAGGTACGCATCAATACTAGGTAAGTTCGTTAATTTTGCCAAAATGAAAATGTATAAGTTTTGATTCATAGCTTCATATCTGAAAATACTAACAGTAGTAATACTTCATAATTTTATTTAAAAATTAACTTTACGTTGTTTTCTTATAATTAAGGACGCCAACGTTACCGCCTACAAATAATTCATTACAACCTATAACAGCGGCTACTACAATCACTCAGACTGTCATGCACGACGTTTAAAGCAAGAGTAATTACCCCTGTACTCTGAAACGGACTGCATCGCTGAAAGGTTAGAAATAATTGATAATGGCCGAGTGTTATGCACTGTAATGACACGTAGTCGCCCATGTCACGTTTCATGGTAAGGTGAGCGATTCTGAAGTAATAGGCGAATTAGGTGACAGTTTTTTATGGAATAATCAATATAGAAGTGGTTGGTGCATTAGACACGTGCTACACAATGTTGGAAGGGTTTACTTTGCTTAAGCTCGCTTTTTTAAGAATAATGGCTACAGCCAGTATTATTTATTTCCAGTTCGGACATTCCAATTTTAAATGTATTTAAGAAATCTTTTTTAAGGTTAGATACCGAAATACTATTTTGTCACGTGAGCTTCAGTGACTGAAGTATGGCCTGGTTATAAATAAATTCCGTTTCAGACAACAAGTACCTATGCTCATTTGTGTAGAGTCCAAATTTCTGTAAGTTTAACTTAAAAAGAAACTATATGAAAGTACACATAACATGCCTAATACCATATCTCAACTATGCAGCAATAATGTCGATGCAATAAATATCGTATCTTCTAATTTATTTTAATATAGGGTAAATGTAATTAGATTCGTCAATTGGCTCAAAGTAAACATCAAACGATTGTCATTGATCATTAATTGAAATCTTATCAATGCAAATATCATTAGTATCGTTTAAAAGCAAATTAAAAACCGACTCACCCACAAAAGCTTACAAATTGAATTTGTCCAAGTTATTCGTTGACACGAACCAATTAGATGCTGGACGTGGAGTCTGCCGCAATTAAGGGATCCTCGAATATCTTCCGACTTAATGACTTCTTTGCTTGTTAATTCCTTGTCGCGAAGGAAAAAATCCTGGCCGGATTAATTCCAAGTGCGACTCGATTGTTTGCATAAGCCTCCGTCGGGAGACATCACCTCTTGGCGGTGGCTTAAAAAATAATTAAAATTCGTAATCACTCTTGACTCGACCCCCCTGGGGGAACAAGTTTGTCTTGCTCGAGTTTGCTTTGTGCGGTTCGGATGTGGTTTCTTGAAATAATTTGGATGTATTTTTAAGTGTGTTTTACGGGATTTTAAGTATTACTGTTTGCAACTTTAAATTAAAATTGTGTTAATATTAGCAATATAACACAATCAAAAATGATGGAATCAAAATAATAAATTATTACACAAGTTCCTACATACAGACAATATTTTGTGACAAATAACAGTCAGTGACGTATGACAATGTAAACATCTAAGCAAATTACATCAATGGGTCTAATGATGTTGAAGAACTTTTGTGTCCGATTTTTATACACACATCGTGTCGATATTAGAAGGCTTCTACAATCAGATTTAGTAGATATTTCCTGTTTTAACATAACGATAAAATTTTGAAGTCTTCATTTTCATTTTCACCATCAAACGACAATAAGGAACCGTCGGATACCAATTAGTCTTATGGCTGGCGTTAAAAATACTTGCAAATTTTTCGAAAATCTCAAACATAAACCAGCAGACAGTGAAACGTCGTGATATGAAAGCGAGTGGAACGACTGCATTACGAGCATCCATACAGTGGCACAAAAGCCTTGTAGGAATGTTTACGACCGTTTAAAAGGCATACACGGCAATTGGGAAACTTTGACTCGGTTATAGGTTACCGCAAAATATGAAAGCTTAGTTCACTTGCATGTTCGAAGGTAGTTTTCTACCCTCTTAACAACATATTTCGGCATATTTCGATTACCATAAAACGCTCAGTATGATGTACACTTTGGTTGCATTATACACGGTTTGTGGCGCATGTAATTATTAACTCCATGGTTGTATTTAGTGGGAATATTGCAGTACAAAATACAATGTTGTAAACATTGGTCGGCGTAAATAGGTGCTTCGGTTATTTAATTATAAGGAATAGGGATGCTTCATGAAAGAAACTTGTTATTGTCAGTTATGAAAAGAATAAATAATTATTTTAAGTATAAGGCGGATAAAAATAAATTATTTTTAAAATGAATCATAAACCTGTATTAACTAAATTTTCAACAATAAAGTCTCCTGCGTGTGCATTATAATGTCACCTATTTATAAAATTTATGCTTTGGTCTTGTTGTTTCGGGGTGAGACAGCCAGTGAAATCAATGGTTTCTGTGATTTAAACTATTATGTCACAAGTTGGTAACTGCGCTATGATTCCTTCTTTAGGGTAACTAGTGTTGAATATGAAATAAATTAACTTACCACTGGATAGGTTGATCGCTAAAATCATTTATAAATTTATAGAAATTACATAACGCTCATACTTAAGATCTATTAACCAATAAACGTTCAACCAGTCCACATGTTCAAGCGTATTTATAACAACGTATCTTTAGCCATTGTCGTCACAAAATGTAGGCGTAATGAATCGGAGCGTTTTCATAGAATTACGCAACCTCGTCATCGGCGGGATGTAAAATAACTCACCGTAATACGTAGACGTTTCCTTCCCTCATTCAAAAGTATTCGAGCTTATCACTGCCTTAAATTAATAAGCATTCATGGCGAGCCAAGTAAGAATGAATAAAGCTCGTAACACCGAACAATGGAGTAATAAGGATGGTGCATTTTGTCTCTGGGCTTGCAAAACAACAATAATTCTTTCCGTGAAAAGATTTTCAGCGTTATTCCACTTGAGATTATTATTATTTTTTTCTTGTCCTCGTCTTGCCATTGTCTCGGTTGGAAGGTAAGTAATGAAGGAAATTGGGGGCTTTCGGCTGTGGGGACGCAGATTTGGACGGCGGCTTATACGGAATAATGGAACTTGCGGAGTTATTAGATTTGAACTTAAATTTTTAGCGTAGTTAAATGCATCTGTCATCTGTCTAGTATTGTAATCGTTGATAAAGTTATTAGTTATTAATTCGTTAAAGGAAAAATAATATCAGTTTTACTGGGATCTGGCAGCCATTGGTAAAATGAATCCTTTGATCATCTCAAAGATGATTCCATGGTTCAGAAGGGTAAAACGTTTCTTTGACTTTTATGTGTATGACTTTTCGTAACATCTCTACTTGCGAAACTCTCAGTCCTCTGACTTTCTATTTGATAATAACAAAAAACACTGAGTTCGATTTAAATAAATGTGCAAATGGGTGGTTCACAGAAGTATGATTATTAAAGTAGTTAGCTTAACTTACTTAGTATTTTATAAGCACAAAAGCTGTCGCTAGCTAATAATACTAAACATAAAATTCTAAGAATCACAATTAAATATTGACACTTAAGATAGTTTAAGTATTACATTTCTTGATGTATTCTGGCTTCTAAATCTCTAAGGAAACTTAAATATGCCACCATATTACCTCGCCACCTCAAATCCGATGGACCATGGACAAAATGCTTCATAACTCGTCCGCGGAAAGAGAAATACAAATTAATTAGAAAATAAACATTAGCCTGCATAGACATGAAAACCTTAAAAAAAAGACAAGCTTCGTAATATTTCTGGAATTAATAGTGGACAAAAGAGTTGTATTACATCTCAAAAATAAATTTAATATTAAAGAGAAAACATGGGTAACACCAAAAAATATGTTAAAGTAAAATATACTTCTGAAAAGTCACCCAGTCAAAGACTGAGTCATTATTTTAAATTTTGTTTAAAGGCTGCACTGCCCGTCTTAGTTTAATCTGTATAAAGGTTACTGATGCAAGCGACATCAAGGGTCGTCTGCAAGATTCACTCGTTGAATCTCAGACTTAGTTTTCTAGAGATCTTACTATTTTTATACTTCCTTACCGTCCACGATCTCAAGATGTCATTAGAGAGACTAGCTTGAAATTTGAGTTTTAAAATTATTTAAATTCTCCACAATATTTTGGTAGTCGGCCAAGTGTCGAAGTTAAAATTCAAGTTTGCCTGCATTAGGTAGAATTCACAGTTATCAATATTTGAAAAGTAGATTTTGTTATATGTATTTTGTTACATGTATTTATATTTTTTTAATCGTATTTTTGTTCTATGGGTATTCAATTGTTTATTCTTGATAACCTATAAACCAGAGTTGTAAGGTACAAGTGATCATTTGATCTTAAATATAGCACTCGATAATATTAGCCCCTATTTGAATAAGCGAATTGCATTAACAGTATGTCCCAATAGACTAATTAAAAAAAAAACAACCGCACACCATATAAATGTTAAAGGAGTGAGTCGTGTATCGTGGAAATTCCTTATTTCCCTTCAATACTAGTTTTGATATTAAAAAAACCGTTTCACTAAAAGTAATGAGATGTTCGATGACCGATCATTTACATCTCAATTACAAGATGTTTGATGATCTCAAATGAAAAATAGCCCCGATAGTCCCTGCCTTATTAACATTCCGCCTGTACGAGCAGGAAGTTTTATTCCGGCTCGTAGATCTAAAAAGTACTGGCGGGAAAATAAGATTATATTAGGAGGAACCTAACTCCCTAGAAAGCCTAGAAGTCCCTCGCCGGGACGCTAGGTCGCTAGGGCCCTAGCCCAGCCTAACAATATATACATATATAAATAATAGAGAGCTTGCTCCGGAGGTCCGGAGAGCAAGGGTTAGGAAGTTACGGTAGGTAGGGATTGAACCGCTGCCAGTCGCGCAGACTCACGCGACTGATCATAGTGACGGCGTAGGGTGTCTTGGCCGCAGCGGGGAAATGAGACTCAACACGGACGGTTGGAATCTGGTTTATTGTTATAAGTAAGTTAGTTTATATACAATCAGTTGCTATGTACACATGTGAACGTATATCGCAGTGTGCCGCCGGTGTAAGTTGTCCACGCTGCACTCTGCGAGTTCATCGGTCAGGTCATGTCGTAATTGCGGTGTTGCTGATGGCTGCAGAATGTTCGACGTAGCTCGAACATATTCCCAACTCAGCAGAGAAGAAGCTGGTGAGAGAGGCCCCGGAACAGGGTGCTGCGGGAAACTCCGGAGCATGTTTGAATAGTGTAGCTCTCGACTCTCTGGTGGTGGTGTTGATCTTGGTCTGATCAGTCGTTGTTTGTGCGCCTCAGCAACTGGTGCCTGACTCGATGTACGTTGCACAATGTGTACAAGCTGCTCTTCTCCCAGGGACGATGCTGTAGTTGGTTGGGAGATGCCGTGAAGTTCCTGATGTACATAATTTTAGTATATTAGTTGTTGTTTTAGTGACTCCATGACTCGTTGTGTATTACGCTTGAAAGTTAAGTAGTAGTTAAAGTGAGTCGTTGACTCGATGCGTAGTACGCATAAAAGTTAAGTAGTAGTTAAAGTGAGTCGTTGACTCATTGCGTAGTACGCTTGAAAGTTTAGTAGTAGTTAAAGAGAGTCGTTGACTCGTTGCGTAGTACGCATGAAAGTTAAGTAGTAGTTAAAGTGAGTCGTTGACTCATTGCGTAGTACGCATGAAAGTTAAGTAGTTAAATTGAGCCGTTGTCGACTCGTCGCGAAGTACACAGTGGTCTGAGTCTGAAGCCTTGTTGGTGCGGCCAAAATGTTATGAGAATGGGCGCTTGTTAGTGCGCCTTAAAATGATTCCTGTTTGAATCATGAAATTATTCCCTACCTACCAATTACATGTACAGTAGATATATGATAGTAATGTTCATAAATATATATTTCTAAATAATAAATATGATGTTAAAGTAAATTCGCAGCGTTTGCTTACGTTGCATAGCAATACTCGTACGCGCGAGCACCGGCACCCGTTGTAATCGATAGCTACTTATGTAAGTTAATTTTGCTGATGGGTGCAAGTATCTTGTCACAATTTTTATTGCTTTGATATAATAATGAAGAAACAATTCATTTGATATGATATATCAGACATAACTCTGATATAAACATTAATTATAGTAGTAAAGCGATATTATGAAATATATAAAATATATGAGTATTTAAACTGTTTCAAGTAACCAATATATCGGGCGTAACTCCGATATATTAGTTAGTAAAAGTGAATTAAGAAATATTACAGTGACGAATCTCTATAGGGCACTGATAGATTTTTTCGAAGGACCATTATGTACGAGCAGGAAGTTTTATTAGTGGCGGGAAACGTTGGTTGTAAGGCAACGCTTCCCAAACCAGAAAATAAGATTATATCAGGAGGAACCTAACTCCCTAGAAAGCCTAGAAGTCCCTCGCCGGGACGCTAGGTCGCTAGGGCCCTAGCCCAGCCTAACAATATATACATATATAAATAATAGAGAGCTTGCTCCCGGAGGTCCCGGAGAGCAAGGGTTAGGAAGTTACGGTAGTAGGGATTGAACCCGCTGCCAGTCGCGCAGACTCACGCGACTGATCATAGTGACGGCGTAGGGTGTCTTGGCCGCAGCGGGGAAATGAGACTCAACACGGACGGTTGGAATCTGGTTTATTGTTAAAGTAAGTTAGTTTATATACAATCAGTTGCTATGTACACATGTGAACGTATATCGCAGTGTGCCGCCGGTGTAAGTTGTCCACGCTGCACTCTGCGAGTTCATCGGTCAGGTCATGTCGTAGTTGCGGTGTTGCTGATGGCTGCAGAATGTTCGACGTAGCTCGAACACCCCCCTGTGCGTTTCCGATGAGTAATTGCTTTCTTAATTCTCGTCATCCATCCTCAAAATAGGGCAATTTTTCATTCCACTTGACGAGGCCTTGTATGTCGAAAACGAGCTTTATGGTTTCGTCCGATTTGCGAACAGTCGAAATTATTTTCGCATAAATAGCAGGTATACTGGACTTTTTGGAAAAAGTCGTGAGACAAAAAGTTGTTTGAAATGCATCTATAAAATAATAAAATCTGATTACTAAATTGCAAATATTAAAAAAAAAATGCTTGGAGCATCAAAAATTACATTTTTACTGGCAATCTTCATTGATTAAAAATCAAAATTAAATTAATTTAATAGTGAATTTTTCGGGTATAAGTAACATCTGTTGTCTCGGGTGACGGACGCAGTGAATCAATGCCGATTGATGGAGAATAACTGTTTATCAGTTGTTGTCTCTTCCATGCCGCTCTGTCATGTCACGTATCACTTACCATCAGGTGGGCGTCCTGGCCGTCCTGTTCACTACTTAATATAAAAAAATAACAACAAAATACTTAGGCTTTTTTGTAGAAATAGTATTTTTGAATTACCACTTTTTATTTCTATTGAATTCAATTACAGCTAATCAATCGTTCATTATCTGACTGGGTAACGTTTAGTGCTCGATCCTCTATATACTCAATAAAAGTGTCAGTACATGAAATAATGCAAAATAAGTCGTTTTATAATAAAGATATACGTAAATTAGATAAGCAGCCTGCTTTAAAAGATCAAAAATTAAAAGGGATCTCAATCAAGCACGTTCAAAGTGAACCAACTCTAAACAATTTAACACTTCAGTTCTAAAAACGACCACCACCTATTAACTTTACTAAAACATTTAAGCCCTATCCCACCACGTAGACGAAAGAACCGCAAACATAATTAAGGTGAAGCTGAAAAGTTGATACAAACTCCTAATTCCTATAACGAGGTTACTGAAGAAGCTAATCCACATTCCATCAGCTAATTAATCCGGCAAGTTTATTTCACAAAAAGTTTCAACGGAAGTAATTTTACGCCAGAACATTAGCGGGGGAAAACTTCACACTTAGCTCTCTCCGTAAACACTCATGACGTTTCCTAATTAACGGACGCAATTAGTGGTCGGGCTCGATGGACCAAGTGGGGGGAGCCTCCGAAGTAAGTGGCCCCAAGCGGAAAAAGTTGGGAAATTAGACGGCGTCGGGACGTGCGCCCAGACGCCAAGTAGCGGGACTTTCGCGCGACCTTGCCAATGTGTTCGATATTTTTGTAGCTTTTTTACAATGTTTCACTAATATACATATAAATCGATCACGAAAATATGAATTCAGAATTATCATTAATTAATAAAAAAATGCATATCCAATTTTACTTATAAATGGAAAACCCTAATAGCGCAAAGTAAGACAATATCTTAGTACATTTAAGTTTTAAACAGTAAGCTACATAAATTGTATACATATTTCTAAGCCTACATCACTGAAATTAGGGATTATTCGATTGTAAAATTAAGACCAACCATGGTGATGGTTGGTCATATAATAGACGTAAAAATCATATTGCTCAAAGCACCCGCAAACAATCCACTAATTAATTTGCCTGTAACAGACAGCGACCCCAGATAGGAATAACAAAAACAACCAAAGATCGTGTTTCTCAAACAAAAGAATAAATAAAAAGGCTGATCGAGCAGCCCGCTCAAATGACTCATTTATATTAACGACCAAACTCATCAATACTTATTCACTTCGTATTTTTCCACCAAGATCCTTCGCTAATTGAAATTGAAATCTGATTTTCTTCCCCTTTCCAACCACTGAGCCGTGGGCCGGTGATTAAAAGTATTCGGGAAAAAATACAAATAATGAAATTACAATATCGCTAACGACGGGGCGGTCTACGGAATCCTTTTATATTTTTGGGGAATAAATTAAAGAATGAAACGGGACGGCTAAGCCTGCAAATAGCGACTAACGACTTGTTGTTACGCGGCTTCTCGCAATGCCGCGAGCCTGGAAGGTTTGTTTAGCTTTTGATACAAATTGGAAAGGCAATACGTATAATCAGAAATTATTTTACGTATTATGGCGTGCATGCCGATTGGTAAATTAATTAATTCATAGACAGTTGTGGTCGTGCTGTTACTCCATTACGATAACCCTGGTTTGATTTGAGATTACATTGGAAGACATTTTAATTTTTTCATATATTCATACCAAATAATTCGTGGAAATCATAAATGAGCAGAGCCTTAAAATCAATGGTATATTCATAAAAAATATAAATAACAATTGAGGAATCAAAAGTATTTGTAAAATATTTATAAAGATATTGACAAAAAATGTGTGTCCTTTCTCACCTAGGAGAACTTTAAAGTACGTTTCTTTGACTTTGAATTATCAATGTGGCTACTCTTTTGCAAAATTTTTTTTTGTTTTGTCATTCACTTCACAGGAAGACATCGAACATTGTTCCTCAAATGATTAATAAAAAGATACATTTCGTGATCTCCAAGCACAACCAATAAACGCCCTCGGACGACACATATCACTTAGCCTCAATACTGGCCAGTAATTAAACCGCGCGTGTTAATTACCCTCCGGCCGCTCGCACCTCACCCGATTAATTTCCTCGGACGCCATCTTTGTTTTTCTATCCCGCAATATTTAGTTACGTGGGATGTTGCCGCCTTTACTAAATAGATTGGCGTGATGACTGGCCGATTATGACGTTTTGTGGAACTATGACTCTAATATTTGTTATAGTAATTGGTTTTAGAGAGGATTTTTCATTCAAAGAATAACGATGCCATGTAAAATATTATTTTATGAAGTGCTTAAGCCAACACAATAAAACATCTGAAAGCTAAGTTTGACGAAGAATCGATAAATTAAGCTGCTTTCAACAACAATTTTTAGGTTGATTCTGGGTAGAACAATTCAATAAGTTACCGTACTAGGTATTAAACTACCACTTGATTTTCCATGGGTATGTTCATACATATCTGTAAATTTGTATACGTGCAGATAGGAGCAGCACCATGACCGTACGTAACACCAACATCGGTACGCACAAGGTTCGCGAGATTTCGTTTTCTTAAAAAATGCGATGTTGCGAATCCGCTCACCGTGGCACAGTATGAATTTGTTTTGTTATGACAACGCGGGTTGGCAACGTTGGGTTCGGCGACCCCACTTCGAGTTTTAATGATAAAAAAATGCGTACAGAGGGGAGGCGAGTAAGTGCCATCGAAGGAGGGAAAAAAACTACGGAGGAAAATATTTGGCGCGACAGGTTGCTTACGCGGGGGTGGCCCGATAAAAATTAAATCTTAACGGCGGAAATTTAAAGATGACGCTCCAACGATCAAGAGAAGTGAACATCTGAGTCCTGGGGCGGTTTAATTGGCTGTCCAGGACGTGCAGCACGCATTTCGGAGTTGATTGATTGGTGTAATAAACGCTAGCTCCCATCTCCGCAGTTAGTATTCATTCAAGGCTTTATTATGTATTACTTATTCATAGAAAATTATAATGGCTAACTTTCTAAGAAGGTATTAAAAGCGATAAAAAGGCCAGAGATGCGATAGCAATATTGGGGATCATGAGAATAAAACTCAGGCCGTAGATGTTAACTGCACACACTGACAAGAGCTAAATTAAAGTTTGAAAGGTTCAATTTCACTAAGGGTAGTAGTAATTTAGAATTTTATACTTTTCTATTGTTGATCTAAGACTTTTTGCGGAAAATGTGTATTTATCGTTTCTTATGTTAGTAACCGTATTAATGTAGGGCATGCTTTGAATTTGAAACTTATTATAGAAAAATTAAAAAAAAAAAGTACATTAAAAATATTTTTATTTTTATTACTCTGTAATTTAAATCAAGTCTATTACATTATTTTCTAATAAGAACGGCATTGGGTTAGTGATTGTAAATAATAATGGTATTTTAATGATTATAATTAATTTCAAGAATTCATTTCATAATCAGTTTGGATACGTTTTTGATATATTCATTGATAAATAGATTTTTATTTGTTTTCTTATCATTATTCAGTATGCTCAAAATTTTGTCAGTCTAGGGATTCTCTAAAAATGCGACGTTTAAGTATTTTCCCGCGTCAGATCGGCGTTTTTTTGTTATGTAGAGTTTACCTCAGTTAGGTTAGCTACAGTGCAGTGTAGGTGTAACTCATGCTTACATCTAACTATAAATGACGTGAGCAGTCGACTTTAATTTAAAAATCATTAAAAGACCACAGAATAAAACAAACAATGGTAAGGAACTGTTAACTGTAATACATGGTTACGATTACGTATACCTGGATATCACACATCATCATCATCAGCTCATTAACGTTCTCACCAGGGCACGAGCCCACCCTGTAGGGTGTATAAGCCTTAGTCGTCTAGCGGACCTTATGCGGATTGGTCCTCCACGTGCAACCTTTGAATCACTTCGCAGGCGTGCGCAGGTTTCCTCACGATGTTTTCCCTCACTGTAAGTGTCGGATAACGTACATCAACACATGCTTATGCAAATAGCCAGTAATCGTGCATCACTTTTTGGACTATTTACATGACAACATACAAGGCAGATTACCCGCAAACTGTCCACCACGCGTGCCAGAACAATCGTCAGCTATTCATAGGCGACGCGTAATACAAAATATCTCCAATCGCGTCATTGAATTCATATTTCGGGTGCAAGAGATTTGCATCGGCATTGACTATTGATTTTCTAATCTTGAGGGTGCAATCCTACTTGTTTAAACTTTTTATTTCACTCTCACTCCCTTTTTTGTTTCAACCGCTCGCCAGGCACCTCCTTCGTTCCTCTTGCATAAAAAGCTTCTAATCGATAATTTGTGGTGGGTGCATTAAGCATATCGCCAGTACACGGCACCAATGTTTTTTCTCGACGCTTTGAGATTTCACCCCAAGGCATTTTTTGGGTGGCCATCTTTTAGATTACTTGGAGGAAAATGGACGTATTTATGCTTGAGATTATTATGTTCAGTGGGAATAGCTTATTGTTGATATTCAATTAGGTAATTGACTTTCATTGTTTTATCCTTTTAAAGGTTATTCATTATAATTTACAAATTCAAATTACGTGTGTATATTTAATATATACCTACAATATGTAGTGGAATCACAAATAATATTTATACTACGCAAACTGAATTTCTTTCATTTTTAACCCCAAAGCTTGATAACTGCAAAATAACTTTTAACGAGTATCAATTGAAGATGTCATAAAGCTGATCAAAGTCTCATCAGATCCGTAACCATTCCAATTTAAGCAACAATTTATTTAATTTTATCGATATGACCTATATTGTCGTTAAAGATGAAACATATTTTTATGAAGTTATATTCTAATTTATTGAAGATAGAACAAATAATCTTGGACTTAAATTCGCACAAACATATAGTGGAAAGCTTCTAGCCATGTCACACTTCAGTGATTTTAATTATCGAATAGGCAGTAGGCAATGTAATACACGAGTATGTAATAACGCGCTTTCGAATTTAAAAACAAATTTGAATTAAGTTTAATACAGGCAATATAGTTTGAAAAAAAAACATAATATAAATATGCCAGTATATTTTTCACTAGTTTTGGTTCATAGAGAAACAATTGCCTCACTACAAATAGATATGTTATTCAATGTAAAAATAAATCCAGCGCTATTGAATGTCCATTCGAAGATGTGTCTCGTACTAAAGATGCAATCAAACAAGATGTAGGTAGTCGTATGTGACTAACTGCCAATATCTGATGTCGGCTGGCTGTCCCATTGTATTTGTTCTTTATGCTTTTTATGTGAGGGACGATAATGTTTTTATGGCCGGGGGTGCTCGCTTTAATCAGGGTGCGATGTGATTAAACTTGCCAATGTTTTTGTTGGCCGACGCCATTTTGCCAGCCACGAGTGTTTGTTGGTTATGTTTGCGTTATTTTTCACCGTCTTTGTATGTTTTTGCGTGGTTTGAAACTTTTGGATAATTTTCAAGACTAGATTTGGCAGTATTATCAAAGTTGAGGATTTCAAGCTGCTCCTACAGTTTTCTTTAAGTTCTTTTGGTATGAAATATCAAGACGGCCAATCAGAAACTACTCTAGGGTCCTTTGGGTGACAATCTGTTCTCACTTAGTTATGGCAGTAATTTTAATATTTGTTTTAATATCAAACATAGTGATAGTCAACATGAGTAGTCTACAAGTGATAGGGATAATTACAATCAGCTGTTATTGCGGTACACATTAAAGAAGTATAATAATAATAAGATTTTTATTTCTCATTCCACAACAAACTAATAATTACAGAGGAAAATGTTACACAGACAATTAGTAAAAACATTTATTGTGGAAGACTGGAGCCTGAACTAGACGTATAGTCTGTATGTCTGGTACCCATGTCTTCACCCTTATCAATTGACTATTCAATAACAAATACTTGACATACTATTATTTTAAAAACTCCTCGAGGACTCTGTCAACTACTGGCTAGAGTCACCAGAGGCAGCTCACTCAAAAGCGCTTATCAAAGCCTATTCGAAGAAGCGAACCTCTGAACTGCTACAGCTCAGTAAACCCAAGGCCAGGGTCCTTGTAAGGGCACTGACTGGACACTGCAAGCTGAAAAGTCACATTCACAAAATGAAGCTAAGTGACTCGGAAACTTGCAGATTCTGCGCGGAAGAGAGAGAGACACCAATGCACCTACTCTGCAATTGTGGACCTCTACAATGGAAGCGAAATATCCACTTGGGTAATTATTATCTATGCCCAAGTGACATCAAATCTATAAAGATGGGCAGGGTCCTGAACTTCCTAAAAAGTGCCCAACTTTTAATTGAACTCTTAGAGAGGAGCGAGTCACAAAAGATCTTCTAGGTCGAAGTGACTACAGGTCTGTATAAGCCTGAATAGCCCTCAAAACCCAATTAATAATAATAATAATGCTATTATTTTGCAAGTATGTTTTATTTCGTCCTCAAAATTAGCATATAGTGCCAGATCTCTCCTTAATGTAGGAGTAGCCAAAGTGTAATGTTTATTGTTATTGAGATGTGCAGATCGTAAATAGCGTACACATCCACTACCACTCTCCAACACTTACGTACAAACGAAATGTTTGCCACGTATAAAATGCTAATTCAACTCGCATCACGGCCTACACGGCGAGCGCTTCCGTCGCGGCAAGAAAACGACGCTTTTTCATAAAACGAGGTATATGAGTCAAGAACATTAGAGTCATAAACAGGAGAACACCCCACGTTCTCACCCCTTGCTTGAAAAACTCACCCCCGCACGTACGAGTACAAAAAAGGGCTCGGGAGGGACGTTACGCATCCCAAGTAAGCGGAGCTCATTGCTGGGGTCTACAGATGTCTTTAATGGCTTTAAATTATATGTAGAGAGAGCTAAATGCCGCTTTAGTTCGCTTGCACGTGATAGATGGCGCTCGATATTACTCCCACCATCGATTTGTGGATGCTGTGGCCATGAAGATAATCTGACACATATCGGAATGTCAAAAGCATTGAATAAAGACGTATCTGTAAATTGCATAGAATTTGTGACCATGGTTTTAGCTTGACATAAAAAATATAGCACGTAGGTATGTTGTGTGTTACATATTTGTAAAGAAACAATGCTAATTGTAATTACACTATTTTAGAATGGTTGCCGTTAACGCAGATCTATCCTTGCGTAGACTATTTCTCAAATTCTCCATTACTAAAACGTTGAGCATGGGGAAATTTCGTTTTTGTAAATATACTTATACATCTATTAATATGTCGACATTTATAATATTTATTAACTTTTTATATAATTATACTTTTATCTATTGCTAAATAAAGGATAACTTCATCGCTCGTAAATATTGATACGATGACAGTCTTGAAAATTTTCCCCGTTCAAATTTCATAAGCAATCTGAGCTCACGAGCGACTGAGCACGCTGCCGTTTCATAACGCGAAATAAATGAAAAAAAAAGTGGAGAAATTGGAAAATAATGTCAATTACCGAGTACGGGTGAGTCGCAGTAACTAACGATCGTCATTACGCATTGTCGTGATTGCGTAAATAGAGACGATTTGAGCCAGGGCTGCCTCCAGATTTTAAAGCTATTTAAATAAATACTTTAAATACGTTGATAACAACCAGACCAATACTAATGAACATGTTTCTGCTCACATTAAATATTGACCAAAACTTTTGATGATTTCACATTTTTGTAGCATTTCTCTTTGTCAATATATAGCATTATTTTATAACACATAGCATAAAATTTTACTAAATATATGCTTTACTTTGAATTTAAATATTATTGTTTATAACTAGTGTTTGTTGTAATTCTACTTACTACTTCTATTAAGAGGAGATAACATAAAAAACACAATCAGCAAGCAATAAAACAAATTACAAATTCGCTGTCAACTAGATTATCAACTTTTAACATACAAAACGTATCGAAAAATATTTCCATTGAAATGTAAGCCACATTTTTCCATACTCCCAACTTCTATTATAAATACTGAAGTACAACTTAAGTGGCAACCCTAAACACTTGAAGGAGCATCGAAGCGGGCGGGTTGGTACAGTTTTCCGCTTCGCTCGCTCACCGTTCGCTTGTTAATGTAATCACAGCTTTATGCAGTATTAAGTAGCGTATTTCATTTAATAATGAGTTAAGGATGTGTAATGTAGGTGTATTTAATATTATTAAAGTTAATTTTGCTGTATGCATCGTCGGATGTTACGAACTTCTTAACTGACACATTTCAAGAAACAAAGAAATTTCAGCAGTATATTATCTGAAATATATAGAATTATGTATATAGTATATTATAGTTATACTTAGCCTTAGTCGTGCGTGTGCAGGTTTCCTCGCGATGTTTTCTTTCACCGTAAGAGCGTCGGATAAACGTACACATAATTCCGAAAATTCGAAAATACATTGGTACATGGCGAGATTTGAACCTGCACCCTCCAGATCGGATGGCAACAGTCCACACCAAAGAGCCACCGCCGCTCTCTTGATAAACCATTGCAGTCTTTCTATTTAGATTAGGAAGGTTAATAAAACCAATTTTTGAAACGTACGTACTTACTTACAACTGATGAAGTACCGATAACTTTGTATAACCTATATTTAATTTCAATGGAAACCATCTATTTATCGTCCTTATGTCCTTCAAAATAAGGTATCTTTTTTGCGCTAACTGCACACAGGAAACGATATTGTTTTAACACCGGACAAACCGAATGATCTGTGTTAAACATAAAGGGGCCTAGTCAATTGAGCGTTGAACATCCGCGTTATTGTCATTAGGTACATTTAGATAATTTAAAACAAAAATTCATGTCGGGTTCAATGACCGAATATACTAGGTACATGGTAGTTAGAGGTAGATCTTAAACGAAAATCATCTGTTTAATGTTTTACATCCTAATTTACTTACCTTCCGATAAGTTGACACCTCTAAATTAAAAAAAAATTCACAGACATTCACTAAGCCATTAGCCAGCATTAAGCAATCATTTACTATGGGTAAGTACTTTATACCGGATATTATTAGAACAAACGACTTATATACTTTTCGTTTGTAAATAATATACATTTTATCTTCATCGTCATCATCATCAGCTCATTAAACTTCCCTACCGAGGGGCACGAGCCTACCCATATAGGGTAATTAGGCCATAGTCGTCCACGCGGGCCCAAGGCGGATTGGCCGACTTCACGCACGATGTTACTTCGTGATTGTGTGCATCTTGTTAGTTTATTATTTATCTACGGATGTAACCCACTCGGGCTCTATACAGATTGGTGTGTGTTTACTATCTCTAGGTACTACTGATAAGAACTGATTAACACTCATTGATATCTTACTTTATTAGGTGGGTGTCTAACTACGCTCCGGATTTAAGCTTACGGAGTAAGTCGGACACAAAAAATATCCGCAGCCGAGCTGCCTAAATGGGGAAAGCCGTGTCCTGCAGTGACTAAGATGGTTTGACGACCAATGTGTTATGATTAATCGGCTATTACACCAAGGAACTTGGAACGGGTTCGAACCCCGGACAGTACAATTATTTGTGTACATTTATGACTAAATGTACACAATGCATGGGCCCTGGGCCCGCGTAGACGAATAATGCCTATGCGCTCTTTATGGTAAGCTGCTGCCCCTCGCCTGGGGAAATTTAATGAGCTAATTATAAGTGATATCACCATCCATGAACGCTCGACATTCTGAAGGTGGAAATATGAGGAAGAGAAAGGAGAATTGTTGGCAATTTACATATGAGTAACTTGAGTTGACGACTTATTTGGTGTAATGATTGAGATGTTGACTACTGCACCAAGGATTTCGGTTCTTTGTGTGTACAAACAAGGCTGTATCGGCCAGAAAGTACATAAGTATGTTTATCCGTTGTTTAGTACCCATACTACACGCTTCACGGTTAACTTGGGGTTAGATGGCGCTGTCATTGTCAGTGAATATTTATTATTTATTTTAAGTGGATGATCATTGATGGGTGATGAAGACAAATACCAATTCAGACAGATTATATTTATGTACACAAATATTTGTACTGTCCGGAATTCGAACCCGTTCCGAGTTCCTTGGTGTAATAGCCGATTAATCATAACACATGGGTCGTCAAACCATCTTAGTCACTGCCGGAACGGGTTCCCCCATTTAGGCAGCTCGGCTGCGGATTTTGGCAGTGGGCTGGTCAAGTATGTCGCAGAACCGATGGCCGTTGGAGCAGACGAGTTCTGGAGTGGAGACCGCATCTTGGCAAGCGTAGCGTAGGACGCCCTCCGGCCCGATGGACCGACGACTTGCGAAAGGTCGCTGGTGGAAGCTGGTTTAAAAAAGAGGACGGGATGTCTGGCGCAAAATGGGGGAGACCTATGTCCAGCAGTGGACTGCGATAGGTTGAAGAGAGAGAGGACAAATACCGACCAAACGTTGACCAATAGTTTGTAATACAAATCCTAGGCAACAGCAAAGCGTTACACCATTACTGCACTTTCCGCTGCATTTCCCCTTTGTCAAATGACCATCATTAAATTAGCTACGAGACGTCGGGTTTTTTTTCATTAGCGGTTAAGTGACTGAAATTGCATACCGGGAACATGTCAACTGACACACCGATGATTACAGCGACGATGATTACAATATAAGCATCGACGAGTAGATATTAGTTTTAATTATGTACCGTAATTATGTTTAAACGTACAGTAAGCGTTTCCATAAAAGAAGGCTTTTAAAGAATGTAATTTGATGGCTGGCGACGTTGCGGTTTTGTTTTCTGTGTAGAAATCGGAACGGAGAAATTGAATTACTTATAATATTATGTAGTGCTTACTCACCTATAAGTATTTTATTTATGTCATGACGTATATGAGAAGNCCGTTCGCTTGTTAATGTAATCACAGCTTTATGCAGTATTAAGTAGGTATTTCATTTAATAATGAGTTAAGGATGTGTAATGTAGGTGTATTTAATATTATTAAAGTTAATTTTGCTGTATGCATCGTCGGATGTTGCGAACTTCTTAACTGACACATTTCAAGAAACAAAGAAATTTCAGCAGTATATTATCTGAAATATATAGAATTATTTGTATATAGTATATTATAGTTATACTTAGCCTTAGTCGTGCGTGTGCAGGTTTCCTCGCGATGTTTTCTTTCACCGTAAGAGCGTCGGATAAACGTACACATAATTCCGAAAATTCGAAAATACATTGGTACATGGCGAGATTTGAACCAGCACCCTCCAGATCGGATAGCAACAGTGCACACCAAAGAGCCACCGCCGCTCTCTTGATAAACCATTGCAGTCTTTCTATTTAGATTAGGAAGGTTAATAAAACCAATTTTTGAAACGTACGTACTTACTTACAACTGATGAAGTACCGATAACTTTGTATAACCTATATTTAATTTCAATGGAAACCATCTATTTATCGTCCTTATGTCCTTCAAAATAAGGTATCTTTTTTGCGCTAACTGCACACAGGAAACGATATTGTTTTAACACCGGACAAACCGAATGATCTGTGTTAAACATAAAGGGGCCTAGTCAATTGAGCGTTGAACATCCGCGTTATTGTCATTAGGTACATTTAGATAATTTAAAACAAAAATTCATGTCGGGTTCAATGACCGAATATACTAGGTACATGGTAGTTAGAGGTAGATCTTAAACGAAAATCATCTGTTTAATGTTTTACATCCTAATTTACTTACCTTCCGATAAGTTGACACCTCTTAATTAAAATAAATTTAAAAAAATATTCACAGACATTCACTAGTAATAATATTTGTACTGTCCGGAATTCGAACCCATTCCGAGTTCCTTGGTGTAATAGCCGATTAATCATAACACATGGGTCGTCAAACCATCTTAGTCACTGCCGGAACGGGTTCCCCCATTTAGGCAGCTCGGCTGCGGATTTTGGCAGTGGGCTGGTCAAGTATGTCGCAGAACCGATGGCCGTTGGAGTAGACGAGTTCTGGAGTGGAGACCGCATCTTGGCAAGCGTAGCGTAGGACGCCCTCCGGCGGCCCGATGGACCGACGACTTGCGAAAGGTCGCTGGTGGAAGCTGGTTTAAAAAAGCGGAGGACGGGATGTCTGGCGCAAAATGGGGGAGACCTATGTCCAGCAGTGGACTGCGATAGGTTGAAGAGAGAGAGGACAAATACCGACCAAACGTTGACCAATAGTTTGTAATACAAATCCTAGGCAACAGCAAAGCGTTACACCATTACTGCACTTTCCGCTGCATTTCCCCTTTTGTCAAATGACCATCATTAAATTAGCTACGAGACGTCGGGTTTTTTCTTCATTAGCGGTTAAGTGACTGAAATTGCATACCCAGGGAACATGTCAACTGACACACCGATGATTACAGCGACGATGATTACAATATAAGCATCGACGAGTAGATATTAGTTTTAATTATGTACCGTAATTATGTTTAAACGTACAGTAAGCGTTTCCATAAAAGAAGGCTTTTAAAGAATGTAATTTGATGGCTGGCGACGTTGCGGTTTTGTTTTCTGTGTAGAAATCGGAACGGAGAAATTGAATTACTTATAATATTATGTAGTGCTTACTCACCTATAAGTATTTTATTTATGTCATGACGTATATGAGAAGGTCAGTTGTCTCACCCGATGGTAATATACTGACCATGACAGATGCAGTGTTGAAGGAAACCAATAATTGTAGCCGGTAATTATTTTCCGTCAACACTGCCCTGTTCATGTCATCTGAGAGTCTCTTATGCTCGGTAATATAACAGAAAAGCTTTTTATTTTAAATCCCAATTAGCTGTAGTTTGTACGTAAGTCACTAATATCATATAGGTAGTACTATAAACAATTAAGTAGCAAAATATAATAAGTAAAAAGTGTAATACTATAAAAAATAATAGTTCCATGCAACATTCAAAAGAAGCGCATTTTATAATTGCTTATTGAAAAGATGAATATTTTCGCATTATGTTTTTGTACCATTATAAGACTACAATTGATACGTTTTAAAAATTAAGACCGGTTCCGTGTGTTCTCACCAGATTCCATTCACGTGACCCCACACTCACCTTCTGCAACAAAGAAAACAGAAATCACATCAAAAAGATCCCTTTTGCACAAATTTTCAAATTTTGATTCCACGGATACTCCATATTGTGCTTAAGAGAATACGTCCCCATTCAAGCATTAATACAAAGAGCATTCAGCATCTATTGAAGAAGAAATTTCTAAAATATGTGTGACAATTATCGTACACGACGTTAATAGCTGTCTTACACTGTAAATGCAAAAAAGTCCCCCCAGCAAAAGGAAGATTTATTCGCAAATTACTTATAAATTTCTTCTTACTTCGCAAGTGACAGTATCAGTTCCGTTACATTTTCTACGCGATTATAGACAATATTGTTTCGGGTGGAGAGGTTAGATTTGCGCGGGGGCATTCATTCGATTGTTGTAAGGAGAACTACACGGGGCTCGCTTATAAAAATGTATTTAAAACGTCCCTGAGAAAAAATGATTTATACGATATGGAGTGTCGTAAATTTGTCCACTCCGAGTTAGACTATAGGAGGCAATAAATATCATAGGAACACGGTCCGTATTCAGCCCGGGAGATTTGGGTGTTATTTGGGTTAGAAATTTAGGGAATCTATACGAATGTAATAATTCTAGTGTCGAGGTAATACCTACCAGGGGTTTGTTATAGCTCATGATTTGTTTTGCCTGTTTATAAGGTTCAATTTCCATTTCTATAGTTCCTTAATTAGGAACGGAATCGGGATTTGCTTTCAGAAATTAACTACGTCGCAAATCACAGACTATTTCGGTTTATCAATCTTTTATAGAACCATAACAACGTCTAACTTTAAAAAAATGATTTTACAGATTTATTAAAACCGGCCTTAACCTACATAAAAATGTATATTTGTCTTAACACAGCCTAGAATTCAGTGATCTTTTATCATGAAACAGAATAAATAGCTTAGGTATCTTGCTTATATATAAAAAAGTAAGTTAAAGATATTAAAAAAAAATCGCGTCTATTGTAGTGTTTTTTTTATTTAAAATATTGCAAGTACAACACCATAGAGGCGGCATAAACTGACATGGGAATATTCATGTATCTGCTCTAATACGCAAGCGTTAATTTATGCAAGGCGATCCTGTCTTTTAATAAAAAACCAACAATAGCCCTCGTCAAAAACGCCGTACACCGACACCCAACACTTGCGAAGGGCCCGGGAATCCGTCATCCCCAACCTGACGTGTCATTGTGCTCCTTATTTTTGTCACTTAAAACATTTTAAAAGCAAAGGAACAAAAAGTATCTAATTGTAACAGTTTTTTTCGCGAATCGATTTTAAGGTCGATTATTTTTTTGTTATTGTAACATAATAGATTGGAGGATGTGTCTTTGTAACGCAATCGAACCGTTAGATGGATGTTGGGCTTGGGTTTCATGAATCAATAGGAATGCATTAATTTCTCAGCGTTTCATTTTAATCGTGGAAGATTTAATAGTAAAATCATTAGTAAGTACCGGAAGTGCTTCGTTAGATATTTGACAAAATCGTTCTTATCCACCGATTACTTCAACAGATGCAAATATTTACCTCCGGTCTTTCTATGCTCCGTTCTAGAGTACCATGTCATTTTGACTACGTACTTTGTTTTTTCTTTTAATTTGATCTCTATCGAGATATATTTTTTCCTTGAAATCAGTCATATGAGTCAGGACGCCGTAGCAAAGTTGCCACGGAAAACTAAATTTACCTTATGCGTCGATGTGAGTCATCGCCGTTGGCATTATGAACACAAATTAGATTTCTCACAACTAAGTCATGATAGTATTCAAAGGAGTAGAGAGACATCGTTTTACTCCTTTTCACACTATCTGTTTAATTTATATCAAAAGTTGTAAGTTTGAGCCACCTACTACCGTAGCAAGACTAGAAAACAGAAGAAGTATATTGATAATTTTCATTCGAAGGTACACATCTGGCTTGTTTTATCTAAGTCAAATGAAGAAAATAAGATTGATTTTATGAAAAGCTACAGTAAACACATTTATTAATTTATTCGGTCTTTAATAAGTATATAGGTTTATGCATTCAAAGTTGAATATAAAGAAGGTTTTGCTCACAATTCGATATTTTAATGAGGGCGCCCTTGTAACTATTGTGTCCCATACCCACCTGTGAGACAGGAGGAAATAACGAGGCATGTTATTAAACCAATCCTGATCGATCGGAAGGGTTCGATTTACCGACGAACTTATAATAATTGCGCACAAAGGAGATCCGGTCCGAAACGAAATTCTATTATTTATAGTTTCCGATCGGCGTCTGAATACGCCTTAATTATCGGCTGCAGTGTGTCGCACCCTTAACAAGAAAAAAAACAATCTTTAAAACTTTCACGATGGAACTTTCACATGGTTAATTATTTTAAACATTCCATTTTTGAATTTCGACGACGGCTGTGGTTTTGTGTATTGTTTGTGAACGTTGAAGAAATCAAACGCTTTTAAAACCGTTGATAAAAATACCTACTTCAGTTTTTACCTAATTAGATAATATAAGTACAATGATAGAGTTATAGGCACAGATTTTTAATGTTTTAAAATTTGAATTTATATACAGTCTAATTAGTCTCAAATACAAATCATTTTGTATTTTTCCGCACGCGCATCTCAATGTTTTTAAAGATCTAAAATGCATTGTTTTTTACACCAAAAAAAATTGTCGTTCTTTAAATGTTCTTATTTACCATACAATATTATTAATCTGCAAACATTTGAGCGTAACACCAGCTTGTCAAACTATTTGCCGCGGTGTACCCCATTACTGTCTCCTCAACTCATCCGAGATGACGTGTTTACCTGGGGTTGGTTTTAATAGGCCAGAAATTGTTTTGCGCCGCGTTCACTGAGCGTGAAGATGGCGGAAGGATTAAGATGGGATGTGTGAACATACATGGCTCTCAAACTTTAGTACTGATAGTAAAAATGATATTTTTTATATAGAAGATGCTTATAAAGCTGCATTTGATTAAAGTTTGATTTGCAGTAAGTACACACAAATATTAAATTGGAGGGATTTTATGATTTCTTTCTTTAATTGTTCCCTTTCTTTCTATTATTATTATAAAATGAAATAATTTCGGCACACAAGAGCAACAATATGACGTTTTTATTAATTCAATCATTATTATTTTACGGTCTTTAAAAGTGGAAGGAAAAATAATTACAGTAACACTAAAGATATATTCACAAAATTTGAGAGCCGGTGTCTTTCAAGGAACTCTTCGGCTACCATAGATTGCACCACAAAGAACTACAAACTTTGCTGTAACATTGTAAAGTGATATATTTATATTATATGCGTAACCCCTGCTGGATTTGTAGTACAATGGAGTTTTTAATCCCCCATTTCACGTACGTTAGTCAACGGTTATAAATGTACTCGTACGTACTAACAAATGTAGAGGTAAATATTTGAAAAATCACATTTTGGTTAACTGACGAAGTTTATTGAGGATCATATTGATTAATAGCTGAGACGACTCGCTGGAGTGCAAAGATATTGTGATAGATAAAGATTTTATAAGCAGTCTTTTTTGTTAGTATTATTGGAAAAATAGTTATTTATTGGAAAAATTAAAAAAAAATCATACAATATTAACAAATACCACTTACTCGTGAGTGCTGTAAGTAGCTGCTTAGTAAGAAAATATTTAGCAGAGAACGGGAAGCAGCGATCTCTCATTCCATCTTAATTAAAGTTATTGCCATCTTCAACCACTGCATCTGCCTATTAATTTGCCAAACGTGGATATTACGCATAATTTTTTTTATTGTAAAATAGTTAAAAAAGTTTTGCAGAGCAAATATATAGCCACTATTAGTGCACTACTTTGGCAAGTAGGTATCTACCTACTTGCCAAAATATTATGCTTGATTATATATTTTTTTTATTTAAAAAGGTTTATAGAGCTATAAATACATAGAAATGCCAATCATAAGGCAACGTTCGCATTAACCCACGCAACCGCAAGCCTTCCCAGCGCCCTGGGCTTGACAAACGCGTCACGATCCCCATTAAAACAAACACATAAAAAGTGTCAAGTTTATAGGCACTATGATATCGTACAGTTTATCAGCTCGCGCTACGTATCGCGAATCCACAATGTTATGGCACAGATCACACAGTTGACACCGTAAAACGACCATTCTAATGTTATACACCGCTGTAAAAAATGTACGTACAACCTACTAGTTCGGGTAAACGGCTATACGAATGCGTATTAAAAATCGCATAGGAGATCCAGTGTAAACGGTAAAATCACAGTGTAGAGCTAAAAATTACTAGAGTTGTATCAAATAAAATCAGTGTGAATTACTTTAAAATGTTTACCGTGAAAAAGAATGTCAAGAAAAATAATGATGTATAAATTCAATTAAAATTAATACAATATGTCTTAAAAGTACACTTTTTAACGGGCAGGTTTTTTTAATTGAAAAAATATACTGTCTTTTTAAATTGCTGGTGGTGTATTTAGATGCAATGCCATTTCAATTATTGTCTGAGACTTAATGATCAAACTAGACTAGCCTAAATAAAATTAGAAAGGAACTAAGTAGATTATGGTAGTAGCTACTGTGGGTTATTATACAGTTTTCTAGAAAGAGGGAAAACATTCTAGCTGCTAGCTTATGTCGTTTCATTAAGATACAATCACAACATTCAGTACCGAGTCTGACCTAGAGATTAATTAAGTCTCAGTATTTAGGAGTTTCTCAACCTTTTCCATTCTAAAATAAGATTCATTTGAAGTCATAGACAATAATTATATCTTTTTAGATCACGTATCGATAATGAACTAAGATGTGCCTGTTTTAAATCCTTCCTAACTCTATATCACTCGCTGTCACAGAGATAGCAGTAAGCATGTGAAAATTGCACTGATATTACAATCGAAAAACCATAAATAAGATATTAAGAGATTGCAACGCTTCATTTAATTGTTTACACGCAATTGTTGTTCGGCAGACATGTTTATGATGGTGTAACGTCGCTGTAATGGCGTCACAACAGATGCTGTGTATGGTATAAAAAACCATAGATAATAAAATGTATGGTTAAAATCTTCACATCGTTTACTGATGATATAACATTCATAAAAATGGTGCTTAATAAGAAGTGAGGCATTTTTTAATACATTTACTATTACTTTATGCCTGTCACATTTGGGCATGTAGAAACATACGTGTTTTATTTGATGCTTATATTTTGATGATTAGGTAACAGTGATTTTAACACAAGTAATACAATCTACTCACACTTTCTATGAGAGAACTGCAGTATTCATACAATATATAAAGTCTACCACACCTAACAATCTACCATTAGATAAACTATTCAGTTCGTAACTGATCTAGAAAATAAAACAATAATTTCGTCTATGGTAGGTACTTACTATACATAATTAAAACAATACAAATAACAATTATTCAAATTTCCTCAACTCCCTTTCGTTCCTTAATTTGTAAAAAGGCGGCATAAAGTGGACAAAGTGACGTGGCATTTCTTTATTATATGATCAATCAAAATTAAGACATACCAAGCACCATAGATAACGTCTATTACAAAACACGTGTTTACCTTATCTATGGATCAGGTGTTGGGGGGCAGCGCGTCACTGGCACCGTGGAATGACCAATTGATGTAATGATACGGTCGCCCTACAACGCTTGAAAGTGCTTCAAGTTGTCTATGCTGAACGATTAATATTAATTTTTATATGAGTTTTTGATAAACGTGAGGGAACTCTGTATAAGGTCATTCTTGTGGGTTAGCTCACCTTATTCTTACAGGTATGCCTGCATTTCTAGTTGTAACTTCGTAATAAATATGCACTCTTAATAATAAAATCACAAGGGTTACTAGCCAGAGCCTATTTTGTCATTTTGAATGAAAGTTAGATTAACTAAGTAGGTAGCACCTATATTATCATGATATTTATATTTAAAAATTTTAAAGTCGCGAATACAATTCTCTATACATTACATTGCACGATCCTACTATGAAGATACGCAGTTTGATAAAATTGTAGCATAAAAAATGAGGAGGACTGAAACTGAGGAGAAAACTTCTTCAATACTTAAGCGTCATACAAAAAAAATACTAATACATTTATTGAAATACAGGTTTCAAATATAAATTATATTGGTCTAAAATCTCGTTCACAGAAATAGAATTGAAAGTAACAATATTTATGAAAACTAAAGAAGCATGCTCACTTCCCACGCATAGCAATGGATTAGTAAGTGAAATAATAATTTTGGTGAAAACGTGGGATGTGCGAACCCGACACGCCAGCGACTATTACCGGTCAAGTTATTTATTGCTTCAAAAACCATTGTATTTTTTTTACTAATCTTCTTCTTATTGACCATTTATTCTAACAACAACTACCAAGGTTTAATTTTTATTATCGCATCGCAAAATATATTTAAATCGAGATATTTGCATGTTAAACTTAACCAGCCTTAAATTGTTCCTATTCAAACTCGTTCAATATAAATGTTCCACTGCAGGGCACAGGCTTTCCCGTACTGTGTTGCTATGGAAACGTTATGAGTACCCCATCTCCCGGATTGGTGGGTGACACATTGCAACTCTGCTGTGCTGTTTCGTCTTACATAATCATAGCTGAGACTTCTCGTATAGAGCATAAAGAGGTGTTCCATTTGGAAATATTATTTATATCTAATTTACCACTCTACAATCAAAAGAAAGAAAACAAAAAATATTTTTAAAATAAAATTCTTTTCTGATCATGTTCTGAGCTACAGCCCATTAGTATAAGTCTCACTTTCCTCTTATATAAACCTATAGAGCAATTAAAAATATCAATTTCACAAAATGTTTGTTGTGAATTCTACATGTATGTGCAAAATACATTTTTTCATAATAAAGGAAACATAGAACGACTTATTCGCAATCAAATATATTTTTATAATAGAAAGAAAGAAAAACTTAAAAATATTCTTAAAGATTACATGTGTGGAAGCAACATAACCGTGGTTGAAAACAAACAAGTCAACAATACAGGCCCAAGTGCGAGATTGACAAGGGTCAGGCGACACGGGCCGGCGCCGGTCCGGTCCGGAAGGACGGCACTCGATATATCGACCGCGGAACATGTGAACGGGCCTTTATAATTTGAACTTGACAATAAAATTTGGTGGAATGACACTTTGGGGTATGTTTTTAGGAAACTTTCATCCAATATCAAAAGAGATAAAGTAAATACGGCACAAATAAAAATAAAAGCCATTACGATAAATGCACCAATAATCCTCTTTCTAGTCTTAATAATATATGAGTTATATGACACAACGCACGATTTCGTGAAAGGTTAACGAGTAACCTTAGTCGCCAATAGTTCTGGATTCGATTGGTGGACTACTAGGTGGTAGACTCGATACTGAGTCGTCTAGTTAGGTACCACCGCAGTGCCAGATATCGTGCCGTGAAATACGAGTGTTATGCACTTTTGCGTTTCGGGAAGAGGGCACTGTAGCTTGTGAAATTACCAAGTTTAAGACACCTAAAATCTGTTGTCTCGGATGTCGGGCGCAATGGGGCGTTGATAGAGGCTAATACCTGTCTATCAGTTGTTGGTCTGCTTCAATGCTGCTATGTCATGGTTAGGCGTATCACTTACCATTAGGTAAGCGTCCTGACCGTCTTGTATTCTTATAACACAAAAAATGTCAAACTTCATCCGTTACAGATAATAACAATCACCGAAAAGTGTAAAGGCAAGCGCATACGGGCGCAAGCTGATTGCATTAAGTAATTACAGCGTATTTAATTACTGCGCCGGTTAATTTCCGAAGCCGTACGGCGCGTTCACATCTAGGGTTTCAACACATTTACACTTGCAATATGTCTGCAGTTCTATTATCTTGTTTATTCGTTTATTTAGCTCGCATACCGTTTCTAGCGTTCTCATTTTAGCGGGTAATTTTACTAATTCTTTTAATACTGTTATGGGTTCGGCGGAATCTGCTGTGTTTGTATTTTTTTAGTTGTGGATCAATTTGTTTTTAGTTTCATTGGAGCCTAGTGTCTCCTCCATTTTGTAAATTAGGATTTGATACGATTTTTTTTTTTTCACCATATTTCAATTCAAGCAATCGCCCAGTTAAGGTTGCATTTTTTAGTCAATTATTTAAGTGTCATCGGATCGTCAACGATTCTATAGATAGTTATATATTAAAGACCTTCCTCCATAACCTAACTGGTATTCTGGAAGAAATAGGAAAAATCGAGATCGATACCCCGTATTCCTCTTATGTGTACACCCACGTGACAGGAAAAAATAAATTAAACCATTGAGCCTATGTTCTATCTTGTTGTCGATACCACTTACCAATCTGAATTGGGGCGGTGTGGTGGGCTATGTTACCAACCTTACCATAACTTGGCTCTATGGACAGGCATGAGAACTGTATGGGAAGCTAGTAGATTTATTTTGATTTAATTCACTTGTGTCAAAACATTGCACGTTGATTTCTTTATACACATTTTGGCAAAGGAATTTTAAGAAAGAATTCACCTCCCAACCCTAAAACACTTGAACCCTGAACTGTCGCAGTTGATATCCGCCTTGCATTTTGCACGAAATTTTATCGCCGTATTTAATTAACAGTTACGGCATGAAAAGTTTCGCAGTCATTAACATAGCCCAAATAAATAGGGTTAGTTTGAAACGCGACTCGAATTAAAATTGTTCAGAAGAACTGGAGACCATTAGCGGCAGTTAACGGTTGCCAATTTGGGGTATCATCACGCTATGAGTTTTAAGTTGTTTTTTTTTTGACACGCTCAATATCTGCGCCATGGCGAGTTTTGTGTAGGATCTGGACCAGACCAGATAAAATTGGTTAAAGATCTGATCCAAACTATATAAAAATCAACTTTCTTCTAGTCTAAGCGTCAAATCTAAATCTGCTTGATCCAGGTGACGTAGTTCGAATCTTGCGGAATACGCACACATAGTGAAAGTCTCTTTGTGGATTTTGTCCAGTTTGGTTAGTACCTATATTGCAGAGTCAATCACCTGAATTTCTCAAAGAGAATTTCGTGCTTCAGGGGCACGTTAACCTATCGTTCCAGATGAAAATATGCGGTCGATCCAATAAACCACGTCATGTACGTTAGATTAAATATACTTATACTGTTTTCTAATCATTTATCTCATCTCATAAATATAGACACGAAATATTTTCATGTTTCTGGCAGATCTAAAAATTTTGTAAATACTCATTCACGAGTACCTACCTACTTATAACTTGTGTCTTTACCTTGTTAAGATAAATGTGCATTGGTTTCACCTGGATATTTAAGCTGATTGCAGATCGAATTTATTAACACTGGAACATCAAAAAAAGTTAAACACTACCCTATGTATCAACCACTATTGCTCTCATTTGTATTCCGCACATCACTAAAGACATTCATTGTGTGAAATTCGAAAAAAGTCAATTTAAATGACAATACTGCAAGCGTGCCTCGGCGACTGGTGCGATATTTGAAATATGCAAAATAAGCGGATTTCATTCATCTATGAGCATACACCCTACCTAGAGACTGGCGTGAGCCACTTTAGTGGCTTTGATTTTGTAGTTGTCATGACTTGATTCTGTTTCGATGTCAATGTAAATATTTTGATTACCACTCACATCAAGTTGTAGCGAGTGAATTCGTTAAATTAAGGCTGGTCTGGTTGGTATGTTGATAAGAATAGTTACTTCCCTATTTCGTCAAGCTAGTGCAGCTGACTACTGGACGCAAGGTCTTCTTCATTTTCCACCAGATTCGTGAAGTAACCTGCGCATGCCTGCGAAGAGATTTCAAAGGTTGTGCGTGAAGTTGGCCAACCCGCTCGCACGGGTATGCCTGTGCCCGGCACGAGCCTACCCGTATAGGGTGATTAGGCCTTAGTCGTCTACTGCGTCCAGTGCGGATTGGACGACTTCACGCACAACCTTTGAATCTCTTCGCAGGCGTGCATGAAGGTTTCCTCACGATGTGTTCCTTCACTGTAAGAGCGTCGGATAACGTACATATTTTCGAAAATTCGAAAACACATTGGTACGTGTCGGGATTTGAACCTCAGCCCTCCCGGTAGGAAGGCGACAGTCCACCACACCATTGAGCCACCGACGTTCTGTACGTAATGTGCACTCTTAATTTTATACCATTCTTCGGATAATACGAGTATGTACTTCGAAACCACAAGGCCTTACCTCTGAAATATTATGGCAACTTTGTTAGTACGAGCCGGCCATTTCAATCGTGTTGTAGTCGATTGCAGATACAGTGTAAAAAATGAATTGTAAGTTTTGGACCAGAACTGTAAAGACACTTATAGTACAGACAGTATTATTTTTTAACTCTGCTAATTTGGGCAACATAACGAATTTTCACAAATTGATTTGTCTTAATACTTCACATTCCATTTTTTTACTAAAAACCAAGCTACCATTAATTTGCCGTTCGTATTACAGCATAATTGGCAAACCAGTTTATAACATCTTCACCTCGGCGATGTTCAGCAAATTGAGACATGAGCTGTCACTTTATATTGCTCTGCTAATTAACACAAATCCTAATGCTGAACGTAAAATGACCACGAACGTGTCACACTGACAAATCGCCTCCGTTCACTCACTGACAATTATGAATATTACCTCCGTTCAACTATAACGAAAATTCGCGTCTGGACATTTAACGAATCGTCGGAAACGCCGGAGCAAACTGCAACTGTAATATGCAAAATAAACGATCTTATTTCTTGCAGCATTAAGAGACAGTTACAACATATATCTGAGGGATTCCGTACATTTGATTTCGGTATGCAAATAAGGAAGACTGTTGTAGCACGCGCCTTTTTTAACTATTTAAATATATGCAAAACGGTGAGTACCTGGAAAAAGGTAATGGCGCAAAAGATATATTAAATTGTCTTATTCTCATGTAAATATATGTGGGAATTATCTAGACGTACACAGGGCTCGTGTACGTCGCGGTGGTTGCCACGCGCCTTCAATTGTGCTCTGATAATATGTTTCTTCTAAGCCCTTTGACGCGAAGATATGTTTATTACAAATTGCCTTCGTCCACGCGGGCCCAGTGCGGGTTGGACAACTTCACGCACAACCTTTGAATCTCTTCGCAGGCGTGCGCATGTTTCCTCACGATATTTTCCTTAGCGTCAGATATCGTACATATATTTTCGAAAATTCGAAAATACGTAGCGGGATTTGAAACTCAGCCCTACCGATAGGAGGGCAACAGTCATCGCCATTGCTTATCGTAAATCTGTTAAATTTTGAATTGAATTGTGGCACATTTTGTTTTTGCATTATTATTTTCTCTTCATTCCCGTAAACAATGAGCTGTTGTATAGAAGTCCAACACAAACTACACCGTACTCAGTGGAACTAATTGTCCACGCGAGCGGCCACCACACGTCCCATACCTCCGGCGGACACTGTCCACTCTCACATTGTTCTTACTTGCACAATGAGATGGGGAACGTTGAAATTGATAACTTTGTCTAACTTGTGATGCAGAAAAAAGTTATTACACGTAAAGATAACAGTGTTATGTGAAACCGGAACTATTTTAGTTTTTAATAGGATCATGCACGTAGATAGTTCTAAGGAAATACAGCAAAAAAGTTAGTGAAATAATAATAATTCCCATACTGAATTCAAATATTATTCGTAATGCAACGAACCATTATTTATAATCGAGAATTTCATTGTTGTACCNCGGGTATGCCTGTGCCCTCGGTGGAGCCCCACCGAGGGGCACGAGCCTACCCGTATAGGGTGATTAGGCCTTAGTCGTCTACTGCGTCCAGTGCGGATTGGACGACTTCACGCACAACCTTTGAATCTCTTCGCAGGCGTGCATGAAGGTTTCCTCACGATGTGTTCCTTCACTGTAGAGCGTCGGATAACGTACATATTTTGAAAATTCGAAAACACATTGGTACGTGTCGGGATTTGAACCTCAGCCCTCCCGGTAGGAAGGCGACAGTCCACCACACCATTGAGCCACCGACGTTCTGTGCACTAACGACGACGTAATGTGCACTCTTAATTTTATACCATTCTTCGGATAATACGAGTATGTACTTCGAAACCAAGGCTTACCTCTGAAATATTATGGCAACTTTGTTAGTACGAGCCGGCCATTTCAATCGTGTTGTAGTCGATTGCAGATACAGTGTAAAAAATGAATTGTAAGTTTTGGACCAGAACTGTAAAGACACTTATAGTACAGACAGTATTATTTTTTAACTCTGCTAATTTGGGCAACATAACGAATTTTCACAAATTGATTTGTCTTAATACTTCACATTCCATTTTTTACTAAAACCAAGCTACCATTAATTTGCCGTTCGTATTACAGCATAATTGGCAACCAGTTTATAACATCTTCACCTCGGCGATGTTCAGCAAATTGAGACATGAGCTGTCACTTTATATTGCTCTGCTAATTAACACAAATCCTAATGCTGAACGTAAAATGACCACGAACGTGTCACACTGACAAATCGCCTCCGTTCACTCACTGACAATTATGAATATTACCTCCGTTCAACTATAACGAAAATTCGCGTCTGGACATTTAACGAATCGTCGGAAACGCCGGAGCAAACTGCAACTGTAATATGCAAAATAAACGATCTTATTTCTTGCAGCATTAAGAGACAGTTACAACATATATCTGAGGGATTCCGTACATTTGATTTCGGTATGCAAATAAGGAAGACTGTTGTAGCACGCGCCTTTTTTAACTATTTAAATATATGCAAAACGGTGAGTACCTGGAAAAAGGTAATGGCGCAAAAGATATATTAAATTGTCTTATTCTCATGTAAATATATGTGGGAATTATCTAGACGTACACAGGGCTCGTGTACGTCGCGGTGGTTGCCACGCGCCTTCAATTGTGCTCTGATAATATGTTTCTTCTAAGCCCTTTGACGCGAAGATATGTTTATTACAAATTGCCTTCGTCCACGCGGGCCCAGTGCGGGTTGGACAACTTCACGCACAACCTTTGAATCTCTTCGCAGGCGTGCGCATGTTTCCTCACGATATTTTCCTTAGCGTCAGATATCGTACATATATTTTCGAAAATTCGAAAATACGTAGCGGGATTTGAAACTCAGCCCTACCGATAGGAGGGCAACAGTCATCGCCATTGCTTATCGTAAATCTGTTAAATTTTGAATTGAATTGTGGCACATTTTGTTTTTGCATTATTATTTTCTCTTCATTCCCGTAAACAATGAGCTGTTGTATAGAAGTCCAACACAAACTACACCGTACTCAGTGGAACTAATTGTCCACGCGAGCGGCCACCACACGTCCCATACCTCCGGCGGACACTGTCCACTCTCACATTGTTCTTACTTGCACAATGAGATGGGGAACGTTGAAATTGATAACTTTGTCTAACTTGTGATGCAGAAAAAAGTTATTACACGTAAAGATAACAGTGTTATGTGAAACCGGAACTATTTTAGTTTTTAATAGGATCATGCACGTAGATAGTTCTAAGGAAATACAGCAAAAAAGTTAGTGAAATAATAATAATTCCCATACTGAATTCAAATATTATTCGTAATGCAACGAACCATTATTTATAATCGAGAATTTCATTGTTGTACCAAATTACTGTTACCGTTACGGATCCATCGAGCACTAAACATTGCATTTGAATATTTTAACAATCAATAACTGATATATGCAAAAGACGCCAGCGTGCGACAATGATTCGACCGTTATCGTAACAAATAGAAATTTCATCAAAGGTGCACCAGAAATAATAATCGATCGGGAGCCATTGTTGCAAATGATACGCGGAGCGACCCCTCGAGCACCGGCAGATCGGTAGAATCCGAAAATTAACCAATGATAGGACCAAATTTAATTTTACGATCCGATACCTGCCCTCGTCGGACAAAAGTCTGTAATCAAATTATGCAGCCGATGCCACTATTGTTGAATACATGCATAAATTTAAGGCACCTTATTGTAGATACGTCAAAGGGTTGGATGAAGCTTCCAACAATGCAGATGTATCGAGATGCTTATTGAAAGAGCCAAGTTCGTGTGGGAAGGAGGGCTAAGATGATACTTATCAGATAATTGTTACGAATTACTGCATCTGGAGATTTGACTAAGCCACCGTTACAATGCTACCATTAAAATAATACCATTGATAGTATAATATAAATATATTTATATTTTTAGCTTCTTGAAACCATAAGACCTCGTTACGTCTGCGAAACTCTATCGTCAAAGCGACACGCCAATCAAACTCGTAACAAATCTCACCCTTAGTGGAAACAACGCGAATATCGCGTTACAAAAAGTTCGTTATGAAAAGAAAACCGTTACTATTACCAAAGGGTATGACAGCGCGCTAGAGGCCGATCCAATTTTAGTGAAATTCTTATACTAGTAATGATACGGGGCACGGGCGTTGCATACTTTAGCGAGAGAAAAGAAATTTCGGAGACGTTGCGAACATTGATATGTAGATGAGATCGCACAGGTAGGGGAGGGCGATATTGAAATTAGAGATACATATGTGAAATTCAAGAAACGTAAGACGCCATCGATCGGTTTGACTCGCGGCGCGCCTCGAATGACAGGTGGGAAGTTTTAGCGCTTACAACTAACGTATTGTGACACATTGCGCTGGAAAATTACGCCTTTTACGGGAATTACGTCATGCCAAGTTGAAATGCGAATTTTATGTGAGCTTTATGTAATGGTTGTTTCCTGATTTGCTACATTGTTTTGTGCTGCAACGTTCTAAGTTGGCGCTACCGGGTGCGACTTTGAAGAGGGATTGTATGTCACATTTATGAATGTAATCATCTAAACATGTAAATCTCTATAGAGCGTCTACATCAGCATAAGAAAGGGCATGGAGACGTCGCAGGCCATTAACTACTTTACATATGAAGAGTCCACGCGCGAATTTGCATACACACCTCTCCGTTCCAAAATCCACATTATCTATTACGTCTTTTTTATGTTGCATTAGATTTCCTTTAGCACGGGCCAAGTTATGTTCAAAGCCAGCACGCGCTAAGTAAGGTGAGCTCAATTTGCATAATGTCCACCACGAGCTAATATTTTGCATAAGATGATACTGCTTCTTCTTTAAGTGTTATGTAACATGTGCATTACTTTGAGGGGCATAACAATTTTAATATCAATGTAACTGTTTTTTAATACGAATACATTTAGGGGATTTAAAACTCGTGCTTATGGTTATCGTGAATAATTTTACAGCAAGGACTTTGATGTTACTATTTATTTTATCAAAATGAAGAACAATTACTCAACGTAATTAGATAAAAAACACTCATAAGTTAGAAATGTAAGATTACAGCTCGGGCTAACCAAAATATCGCTTACCAATAAATAAAAGAGTAAAATTAAAGAGTCTAGATAATTCGTTGCGTACGTAGACATCTTGCCGAGAAATCGGTCAGCTTAGTATAGTATCTATCATCAAAGTAGGTCTAAGTTTGCTGCTTGCTGATTTCAAACCCACAACCTGTGAAAAGCGGTGATCTAAACATAATGCGCATTCCACAAGGTGTATGTAATTCAATGTTTAATGCAATACAAACATTTGAACAGTTTAAAGTAAAAAATATAGAAGTAGTCACGGAAAATTTCGTACTCCAAATGGAAAATTTGGTGGGAATAAAAATTTCAGTGGCACATTGCCTGAAACGTCAAGATGGAAGGCGCGCAATTAAAAAAAGGTTTATTTAAAACATCGCCAGTGCACCTATACATTTCACCTTTGGAGGTAAAGAGAGCAAAATTTTATATAAAAACCTTAGCAATTTGTCAGTGTTCCGTATCGGAGTTGGTTCAGTCAATAATAAAAATTTTCACAACTTTTTTCTCGTTTTCGGGTAATATTAAACACGCGAAGCTTCGTGAACCGGTGGAAGCTAAGACGGTATACATTTCATTATTTACTTATGACAGAGTAAAACAACATTGCAAAAAACTATATTAATTGCCGAAACTTCTACAGTCGGCAACATAATTTAATTCTTTGCGAATTTACATTGCACCGCAATCTTTTTGTTTACAAATACTGCAGCGCTTGAGGAAATTGTATTTAGTTACGTGTTCTTTGTTTGATACTGATTTTGGACCATTAAATGCCACGCATCTTTTGTCTCAAGTTAGCACCGACAATGTGGTATAATGTTTATTTAAATATATTCATTTAATTGTATTATATTATAGCGTCGGTGGCTCAATGGAGTTGACTGTTGCCCACTTACCGGGTACCGGGAGGGCTGAGGTTCAAATCGCCACGTTCCAATGTGTTTTCAAATTTTCGAAATTATGTGTACGTTATCCGATGCTTTTACGGTGAAGGAAACACTGTGAGGAAACCTGCGCACGCCTGAGAAGAGATTCAAAGGTTGTGCGTGAAGTCATCCAACCCGCACTGGGCCCGTGGACGATGTGGCTCTTGCCCCTCGGTGGGGACGTTTAATGAGCTGATGATGATGATGATGTTATTATAGCACCGATCAATGTCATTGTCAAAAATAATGTGCCACTTGCGAAAATCGCCGCCTAGTTGGGATAGATCATATTTTGATTAGGTAAAATAATGTTTAATTATTCGTCATAATATTTTTATTTTTACTCATCTTACCATACGTCTTCATACATTATTAAGTTACGATAACATTTATAATCTGGTTGAATCCTCCTATTAATGATGTACACAGTAAAAATATTTGTGTATGAAATTTCTAATATAGAGTTCATTCTGAAATGTACGACTATTTGGGTACACAAATCCACTTTAAACAATCAAAGTGAAATTTTTAAGTTATTTAACATGCAAGTATTCAAGTGTGTAAACCATCAAAGTTAGTCGGCACAAAATTGGCAGGGAATGGGGCGCGATTTGCGAGAATTGGCGAAATACTTCCGAGCCGTTGTTTCACCCTATTTGGACGATTGCAGTTTTGATTATTTCATTTAGATTTTTATGGCACTTGGTTTATTGATACACTAGTTCACATTTTAGGGTTACGGGCACGCCACTTCAGTATTTGTGCTTCGCGAATTTGTTTGTATTTGATGCTTTATAATATTATGTTGACTAGCACGCTATTTAGTGTAAAAGATGAAAAACACATTTGAAAATATTCCTAGTGTTAAATTTAAAAGTGACAAGAATTGGTGAATTGCACGAAATGAAATTAAGAAAGTCCTTGATTATTTTATTTTTAATAAATCTTGTTACGCTGAAACTCCTTACAAGTAAATTATTAATAGACAATTGGAAGCAATTAGCATCCAGCAGGTCAATACAAATGGACGGGGCGGAATATTCCGCTGTTTATGGCAAGTCCAACTAGGCCGCACTCATGCTGGAATTAATCAAATCAAGCTACCCCAACCCACTTTCCGATATAATTAACGCATACATGTGTGTATAGACAATGCTATCCCTGTGTGCCATAATGAACGATTATAGGAGACCTAGTTTGCTTAACAAACTATCTTGTGGGAGGCATTAGAGAATTAGCCCTTCTACCGTTATGTTAAGGTTCATAATTTGAATAGCCGATAGGGTTATAAAGCTTTTGGCGTCTGTAGGGTAACTTTCTTCGTGTTAGTTTGGTAGTGTTGCGCCAAAAATATGGTATCGGTACCGTAACTCATATTTTGGATATTTACATATTTAAAGTCTTTTTTGCTTTTTTCGCAACACATTTCAAATAAACCGAACATAGCCAATAATTTGTACCTTTTTCGTATATAAATAAATATATTAGTCGGAGCTATATTGATTTTTGTTTTAAATTACAAAATAGAGGTTTGGAACTAAGGTTTCATTACATATTTTTTGTAATAATGTTGTATTAATGCTGGCCTTTATAAACCATTGAAATATATAAACCATCTGAGGTCGCCACTTGCTCAGTGTAGCTGCGATCACCTGCGACTAACAACGAAAAGTCCATCCGAAAACGAGTAATACCAGATACCATAACTTTTGATACCAATTTCTAATTTGGGAGCATCACTCGTTGATGAGTCACATTTTTTTTGTTTCGTGGGTAAGGCGCGAGGGTGGCCGCGTGGGGTGGACTACCCCTTGCTGGTGCAACCCCATCTTATTAATCAGTGAAGTACCGGCCGTCTCTTCACATGTCTGTTTGGTGTGGAGGCGTCCATTCTTATTAGAGATTATACATTTATGCTTTCATTGTAAAATCAAGTTTTATAATTCTTTTATAAAAATAAAATGTTAGTATAGGAGTTTTTCGGGTTTTTGTTCGCTGTTGTTTGCATATGGCTTTAACAGCTTCACCGGACGAATGGTACAGATGGCTCTCAACCCAAATATTTAAAATAAATTGTCAATGCTGGTATAGAACTTTTTGGATATCGTTTCTGAATTGTGCACACATATCATGCAACGCCAGTGTATGATTCTTGTTAGTATTCAAAACTAATTCGAGTAAGAATTTCAAGTGACCAGTCATTTTGTGAAGTTATTTTAGCATGCAAATAAGGTATTTACTTTATATCTTTGTTTTGTGTATTTTACAATAACTTAACGTGCTTTAAATATATTTGATCAATATTAACATAATTTTAGATTGGATCGCGTAGGACTCCCTCCGGCCTTATGGACTGACGATTTGCGAAAGGTCGCTAGTGGAGGCTGGATGAGAAAAGTGGAAAATGGGGGAGACCTATGGCCAGCAGTGGACTGCGATAGGTTGAAGAGAGAGAGAGAGTTAGGTAAATGCATTTATTTAACAAAAGCCCAAGTTTTATCTTGTAATTCAGTATTGAAATAACCTCTACCATTAAATATTAAAATATTGTAATGTCACTTTGTTTTCGGTGATTTCTAATTTTATTTATTACGTAACTTGTGCCAGTACGACCAGGTACTATTTCCCCATTAATGGAAAAACTAATCGCCGTTACTCATACAAAAGTCATATTAATTTTCCCGATTACTGCCGGACTTTAATTGGTAACATCAAACGGATCTATTAGACTAGACCTGGCATTAGTGCGAACAATAAAGAATTTAATTTCAATGAAAGTTTCCACCGAAACTTTGTCGTTGAAATGAATAATTATGGTAAATTATGAACGTCCCCCCACCCGCCATTAACGTGTCAAGCGAGGTGTTCGGCTGTTAGCCGGTTAGCGGCGCGGCCTCACTGGGACGCTTGCCTGCTAGCCCAGCACTGGACATAGGCCTCTCTGCTCACTCATTGTAATAGGTTGCCCATTTATTTTATTAGTTGTCTCTCGCTTCAACCTACGATCCATGTGTCTTCAACCTATAGGTTTAGGTAAGGTTCCTATTTCATGCCAAATATCACGGTCCTCTGCTTAATTGGGTTCTCAAGAATACCAGTTGTAGCAATGCAATCAATGCAAATGTAATCAATTAATCATTTTATGATAGACTGTTATTTTGCTATATGTTAAAATCAGTTATTTGAATATACAATCAAGCTGTGTAATTAATTTGTATCACAATTTTATTCTTAACATCAATTATTTTAGTATCCGTTAGGTTTCCGGGCTGGAATTTTTCAAAAATGTTTTGTGTACCTCAATTTCTTTAAAGATTTACGTGTCATACATAATAAGTTAGGCACCAAAAAATAAAAAATACTTATCTACCTATAATTACAAAAGTAAAGTACTTTACATTTAATTACGCTCACAATGGAAACTACAGCAAAATTATAATAAAACGTAACACTATAAAAATTTTTGATCGAACGAAATAGCATTACCTACCTAGCATTCCAGTGCGTTAAACACCGTAGGGCCGCAATTAAAGGCACGAAGTATCGACTAAACAATCAATACTGATCTATAGAAAAGAACACAAAAGCTCGAGTAGATAACGATCCCCGGCCTCCCCCGCTCATTAATAATATCGACCCCATTCACTAATTATGTGTGTTGCGAATGCAACCATAACTTTGTATGCGTGAAATGGGGAACGTCGCCTAACGTTTTTCGTTTTAATATAGCTTTTATAACGCATTCTTTGATATGAATCTTAACATTCAAATGCCCTAATATGTTTCATTGTGTGAAATTAACAAGCACTTGTCATACATTCGTAATCGCTATTTAAAATATATTAGACAATCGAGATGTAAAAATAAATCCAAAATGCACATTAAAAAATTTATTACACTTCAATATCCCTAATTATAGTAATGATTTATCTATACACAAAATCTCTTTTTTATTCAGCGGGTTAATAACTAGTAGCATAGTGTTGTAATGCTGTAGACAATGTTTGAAAATAAGTCGTTTTGATGAAACTTAAATGGTAGCTCAGTTGACCTGTTAGTCATCTTACCTATCAATCAATATTTTAAAAGCCTTTATTTAGAATTCGAATTCGAATAGCTTAAGTAATATTTAGTTGATTACATTTTCTGTACAAGCTTATATGTAAGCAGAAACAGTAGAATTTTATCATAATTCATGTAAACGGCAGTATATTACTTTATCAGATCTTTGAGAGAAAATAATACTGATCTTTCGAAATCAATAACGATCAATTTGAAATTAAAGCAAAGTATTAATTAATTCAAATATGCAGTAAGCGCGTAGGTAGTTGTTTTGTTTTCGCACATTAACCTGGCTGGTATAAAATAGCATTTTCAATCTTGAGTGCATATATTACGTAACTCTTATTTTATAAATAAACCGTTTTTTTTAAATTTTCCTCTATTATTTTTCTATTTTAAATTCCAGCTTCATATATTATGTTAACATCAACCAATCCTTCATCTTACACATATTACACATTCGCCATTAATATTTCAACGAATCATTGCACTGACAATTTCTAACTGCCATAGACTACACAAATTGGATAGTGTCGGGTCCCATTAAAAATAATCGATATTCTGACTAGTATAGGGGTCAAAACGTGTGCGAACAAAATCCATGAGTAACGGTTGCTAAGTAAACAAAAACTGGGTTCGTACAGATTATCGACTCTCGAATGCTATCTAATATCTAGAAAATTTATTTCGAATTGAGGACAACGTTTTAATAACTCCGCATTACACGAGTACGTAATTAGTTAACCCAGTGAATTCGGACATTCTATGGTGTATCTATGTTTAGGGCACCGTAATATATACACAAAACCATTTATTTGAATGTTATTATTAATTTATTGTAGCAGAAGTTTCGAAATGAAAATAGAGACTACGATTTGAGTACGTCAGTCACTGAGTACATTTCTTAATAAGTTATTAAGTTCTCATAGTACAAACTTCTTGTTTAAGTTGGTGCAAGAAGGCAACGTATCATTGATTTTCTGTTGATATTAATTTTAATAATTAATTTCTGACAGGAATTCTGATAACACGAAATAATGGTTTCTAATCTGATTTAAATTGATGTGTTTCGGGTTGATTCTTATTGGTTATTAAATTAGGATTTTAACGTATCTATAAAAAACGTACCTGTTTTAAACGCAGTTTTTTTACACAAAATCCGATGAATTATTGACAAGTGAAGAGGTCACGTTTTGAGAGATATCGATAAATTTGTACATCCAGGGAGTCTTGAATATAGTTATTTTCATTGTTTCGTGAGGCGATCGCGTGCGTCTTGGCTATTGTGATTACTGAAATGTTAATCGGTGTTCGACTTAGGAGATTTTATTATTGGAGACTGACATTTTCTACGAATCTAACTGGAGGAGTAAGTTGGGTCGAAATTTAATGTGACAGGTGATACTTTGATGTATTATTATTTATTATATATATTTTTGTCAAGTACAAACATTATTTAGTTATTAATATTTTTTTTTATAATATGGTATTGATTTGATCTGCAATGATTATTAATTATTTCCCCGTTTTCTTCTCCCTTTTGTGTTTATGTGTCTTATATGCGTGTATGGTTCTTAAAAGTTTCCCTTATTTCTTTCAAATTATGATCGAGAACTTTGACGTCGGTTTGACGACGATGACGATTGGTCGCAAATACAATATTCAAAATTTACTTAATACATAATAATTCTTATTGCATTATTTTACATAATTAACAAGTAAAAAACATAGAAAGATAACAAGTTACCCAATAAGACTTATTAGTACCAACATAAAAATAACAGAAATAAAAAACAACAGAAGAGTACATGCGTCTTTATAATAAATGCCATAGAAAGTTCTTATCCACCTATGGCAAAGCTTTGTATCCGCGTAGTAACGTTGCGTGTGTGGTGCGCGTGTGTGCCGCTTGGGCAAGGTCAGGGCTGCGCTCTATCTGATCAATGGTCAGATTCGCGAATGCCGCAAATCGATGCGTTAATAACTAACCGTTCTTTATTCAAAAATATGAATTTGAATTCAGAATGTTGCTATTAGTCATTCTTAACAAGAAATTGAAACTTTTTCTTACTCATAGTGGCATATTTTAAATTATTATTTAATTAATTGAAAATTGCAAATGATTTGGTTTTATCTAATGAATGATCAATAAATAATTAATTAAAGACTCACATAAACATGTAAGTATGTAATCTGACAACTCTAATAAATGCGGCTACAATAAAAACGCTGTTCTATACGTCATTGTACCAACCAAATAGAATGGTGTGTTTTATTTGTTGAAAGGGCAAACATTAAAAGCGTACACACACAAAAACATCGCTGGCCGTATCCTAATAGAAACTGTATAATTAATCACTTGATTAATCAGTGCGACGAATAAAAACAGTGTAATGACCCGTTTCCTTGAATCGATCAGAGTGACGTCATCAACATTTGAATGCAAAGTCACCGTGCACCCTGGGCCGAGTTTAATTTTATCGATAAAATTTGACTGTGATAATGACTTGAGTTATTAATTATAAGCGGTTGGTTATAAAACTTTTTTATGTTTATTCTATCAAAAAGGTCGACTGACTGTTAAATTTATTATTTTTTGATAGTATTTGCATTTTGGGGAACATTTACAGCAGTTTGCTTGGTTGTAAATTTTATGATGATTTTTTCCATAACGTCTAGACGTTAGATAGCTAGCTATGTTGTGCTAAGAAATTGATATTTCGTCATAAATTAATTAGACAATATTGCGTTAGCATTTAACTACTACGATTTCGAGTAATTTAAACATCGACAAAATTTCATACAACGCCGAGCACTAGCGTAGGATAGGGTGGCGTCAGCTTCTCTTGGGGCATAAAAAAAAGTGAAAAGCAATCAGTGTGGTATAATTAGTGCGTTGTAAGTATGGGGCGCGTTGCCATGGCAACCGCGTCCGTGTCGATACCCGCTGCTTACCCGCCGCGTTAATTTCCAACGGAATTAATCGAATCAAGCAAACGCTCGATATCGATTTGTGCTATTGAAATAGAGTTAGACGTCACTAGAGCGTTAAGTGTTTGCAACGTTTTGTACGTTTAAATAATAGCTTACCTTGCTAGCTTTTAGTTAATATCGGTTTGGTTTACCGATGAATGTAGCTCGTATTGACGTAATAATATAAATAAATCAATTTTTTTTTTCACCAATAATGTAAAAAATATCTTTATGTGATAGATTTTGTGATACACTTTGGAAACCAATGACACCTATAGACGTCACGAATAATAGTTTTTTTATTGTGTCTGGATTCCTGGCGTTCAAGGGGTTAATAGTTTCTAGATTAGTATTTTCCTCAATGAATGTTAGTTGGAATAAGAATTATAGCCTATAGGCTAGTGCCAGATATCGTCCCGTAATATAGAATTGTTTTACAATTCTGTGTTTCAGAGGGTACTTGTAGCTAGTGAAATTATTGGTTATAAGAGACCTAACATCAGTTGTCTCGGGTGTCGGGCGCAATGCGGCGTCGATGGAAAATAATTACTGTCCATCAGTTGTTGTTCTCCACCAAGGCCGCTCTGTCATGGTACGTCTTGACCGTCTTGTACAATTGGTAACATAAAAAAGCCTATCATGTCCCACTCACTGCAGGGGCACAGGCCTTCTCGTACAGTATTTAAACTATAGTGAGATTGGGCTTTAGATTATTATATATAATTCGTATTTTTTCCTACCTACCAGATAAAAAACAGTAATTAACAAAATATTTTCTTTCGTTATGACCGTGAGGGAGATCTTGTATAGATCGTCTGCAGCTAACTTTGTCTTTTCTACCTCGATATTTCGTCATCAGTAATGGTTTTGGTATAACTATTCTACGTTACAAGTAAGTAACTGCACTGACCTCTCCTTTTAGATAACTTGTACCTATATAGGCGGCAGTTACTCCTTTTTTGTTATTTTGCTTGATTGCTAGCTTATTTGTTAAAGTAAATGATACCATAAACTAAAATGTTAAAATAATAATCATCCGGTAATACCAATACCCCGAAATGGACCTTTTACTTTAATATTTTTTAATAAAATCAACTACCTAAAATGATGACGTCTTCATCTTGATGGCAACAAATGCTAGTTTATATCTATCGATATTATAAGCTAACAATTGAACTTAACATACCTATAAAGAATGGCGTCACACATTTGTGTGTAACCAAAACAAGGATATCAGACCACCTTTTGTATTCAAAATTCGATAATTTATTGCCGAAATAATATAATTACGGTCGGCTGACGGGAGCGGGACGGATTGGCCGCCGGAAGCTTCAAATTACTGGAGAAATTAAAGCGGAAACATTTGGCCGACGCCGCTGGCAAGATGGCGCGTCGATTATCGACATCGTCGATATGTGAATAATAATTGTGTCGCCTCTCTAATTATTTGTATTGTTCTTTTTTTAAGAATGCTTAAATAAAAAGTAGTGAAAATAATAGTAATAGGTTAAAGAGCGAGCGAGAGATCTATACAAAATAACCAATAATATGAGTTAATATTAATCTCTGATTAAAGAGGAAATGTCTGCATCACACGGACATAAACAAAGACGTATTATGAGGACATAACATTCCAAATTTAAATTGTCTTTACCTAATAACACTTCAAAACTCTGTATGAATTTATGTTACTTAAACCGATAAGTAAATTTTACCAGCGATACAAGTTAAACTTTGGTTCGATTTTATGTTCAGCATTATACTAGTAATTCCTCAGTATGTCCAGACAAAAGCACATTAAAGTTCTAAAGCTAATCAGATACATTCGACGAGATCGTTCTGGACGTCGCGTGTGTCGTCCGCAGGTAACTTTTTAATTATTTTGAATTAGTCTCCAAGAATAACAAATAAATCAATATAAATAATAATATAAGTTATACATAGTTACACACTATTGCTGGAAAAAGAGTACGTAGATAGTTTACATAATGTTTAGTTGACTATCGCGCCAGTCAAGCAACTACTGGTATTATCAATGATCAGATGGGTGACCAGAAATATTACCTATTTTAAGTCCTCTGTGCTTTGGAGTTTCAACCATTGGTCCCGGTTACTATGTCTTAGGATGTCATGTAGTTAGTCGTTATCACCAGACAATATTTGACTCGCGTGGTAGGTTACCAATCTACTTTTAGTCATGCTGTATGGTAAGGCATGACTCTTTCAGAAGAAGAATGAGTGAAACCTTGTAATTTTGTTACATACATTCACAACAATTATTTAAGAACATTTTTAAAAGTAACTAAAACTTCATCATCAGCTCATATACGTCCCCGCCGAGGGCACGAGCTTACCCGTAAATGATGATAAGGCTTTAGTCGTCCACGCGGGCCTAGTGCGAATTGGCCGACTTCACACTCATTGAGTCTCTAGGTAGGCGTGTGCAGGTTTCCTCTTGATGTTTCCTTTCAAGCGTCCGATAAACGTACACATAGTTTCGAAAAATCAACAATACATTGGTGCGTGGCCGGAGTTGAACCTGCCCCATTCCGATCGGAAGGAAGTTCCAATGAGCCACCGGCGCTCACATAATACTTTAGTAACTTAGGGATGACATTGAATTTCCACACGTTGTTAATATCTCTCTCAAGTCTAGAAATAGCATTCCGACTTACCTGAATCAGTAGAGCCCTGGTACATCGTATCATTTCAGGCAATATATTGTCTCTCCACTTCAAATACACAATCACCAGTTATATTTCAAAAGTTCATATCTTATGCCGAATAAAAGAGGCTGTTAAATGATACAATCAGGGTTATAAGTCATGCGTTTATTTTTGCATCGGAGAAAAATAATGTCATTTGTTTGACGGATATTTTTTATGTTATTAGAGCTCCGACAAAAAGTGTAAATAAGATATATTGTATTTTATTTTGTATTTACTTTATTAGTTTATTATGGGAGAAAGAGAACAATATACGTAAATTTTTAATTATGGTCTGTATAACTGAATTAGTGTAGCATAGAAAGGCTAGTCTTTTTTGGAATTTCTTATGTACAGAAATGTCATAATATTTTTTGTTTACATTTCAAGCAATTGGAATTCATTCTCACATGAATATAACCAATTAACTTGGTTGCGCACCTCGCAACATAAAAATACAAAAAGAAACGCATGAGCATACACTCGGGTGACAAAAGAAGTTCGCGATTCAATACCGAATCGGGTTTAATTCGAGAAATCCGAATTAAATGCCGACGTCGTGCGGTGGCCGCGTTTATAAATCATACAAAAATAAATCACTCACGAGCCCAAATGTGAAATACTTTCTCTAAACAAAAGGGCATTGTGTATGCAAAAGTGCATTCCGACCGGAATACTTTTCATCGCCTGGCTTCCATTCGATTTTTTCCATTTTTACAAACTCCGACATAATGCAATGTTTTGCGATTTATCGATATCTTTTATATGTGAAAGCGTCGTGTTGGTCGCTCACGATTGTTATCCTATGACAATAAAATATAATGATATATATAAAGATGTCAGAAATAATAACTGAGCTTAACTTTACCGGCTTTGGCTTTACGATTGGCTTCTACGGCTGAAAATTACGCAAACATTATGGGCCTGTATTTTTAACGATTGCTGATATTAAAACCTTTTTTGTTTATTACAAGTTGTTTTTATACTATAACCTTTTTGACCATCTCGTGATTATGTTCCGAACGTTATCTCTTCAATGTTTTTGTTGCACTAAAGTGAGGCTTATTAATGTTATTTTGATGGCTTGTAAATCATTTGTGGATAATTAAAAGTGCCCTTTGTAATGCGGCTGACTTGCGAAGCTGCAAATATAATTTACGATGTCGACCCGGACTGTCTGTCCGTCCATACATAAACTTTCTAATTTACTCGCCGAAAAGCGCACTGTTGCTAATGTATATTGCCCTATAATAAAAATAACGTCTTTGGAAAACAATAAAAATCCGCCAGCAGCGGTCTGGCAGGATTTTTTATCATCGAATCATTTGAATATGGAAGTGTTCTTTATTTGTTTATTTTTGTTGCAACTTTTAATATTTATCTTCTCTTATTAACCGCAATGCAAAGGGTAATTTTATTCTCATGCTTTGCCATTTATAAAGACTTCTAAGGAATTGTTATTTTTAATTTTATGGAAATTTCTCTTATACGTACCGATATCATACGATACCTATATAATTATTAAACGAAAATATTGAAAAAAATGCAGTGTACGTACTCAGGAATTAGAATTAACCTACAAAATAGATACTACGTTACATTTTTATTTTATTTAAGAGCTACACTAAGGGCGGGTTGGACACCACACTTAATGTCTGTCAAAGGAGCAATTAAAAGTTGAGGCAAACACAAACATAACGATTAATCCTCGTGCTTTGGTGAAAATAAAATGGCCAGTTATTTGCCCTGATTTGAAATACTTAATTTAAGTTTTAGGGTATGCGATAATTTGAAATCACTATTGATAAATTTAATCTTTGTGTTTGACAAAACTTGTATAACCTTATCATTGTTGCTTATATAAAAATATTTACTGTTTGATGATTAAGTGAGATGTATTAAATTCAAAATATGATTAAACGTTATGATTTTGATTAAAATTACAGATGTGAATGAGGGTACATTTCGTTCTTGTAAAAGGGTTTTCATTTGTCTGTTTGTATTTTATACTCGTATATGTATACTGTTAAAGTAAAACAAATTCAATGAAACTATTGGGTTTCACCCATCATTATTACAATTTAACTAGCTCACCCAAATGTAGTAATATGCATACTTATGCGATGCCATCAGTTCATACAAAAGTTGTTCATTGTACAAGTTTATTGCCAACAACAAACGCCGATCAACATCACGTGATTCTATAGTTTTTATTACTCTTTTTACAACTGCAATTGGCCGTGATTTATGTAACGAACAATCCACGAAAACTTTTCTTTAATGATTTTATAATAGTCCTCCACAAAAGAAACGTTGCGTTCTTAATTAGTTGTATACAAACTTTTTGCTGTCATGCGCACCAATCAACTCGATGAAGTGATTATAGCGATCTATTTACCTTTTGCATTCGCACCAAACGAGAGTAAAATATTCACCCACAGCTTGGGTACTGCGATTATCCCGCTCCGGAGCGAGTAATTTATTTTTAAAGCTCGTAAAAATCTCACTCCTCAAGCAATAAAAGTAACATTTTAGCTGTTACTAACACGGGCCAGTAAAACCTTAGGGAATCACTTCCCAAACAATGTCGTGACACGACCGGCGACGTCACTACATCGATATTGAAAAAACGCATTTGCATAAATTAAAGCCGACGCGAAAACACGGACGGAGGTGCATTTTTGCATACCACTCACGACACAACGCCGCGTCACCCCGTTCGGCGGTAACGAACGGGAAAAAACTGGGGGGACGAGATGAGAAAAGTTACTATAAGAATATACGGAAGTTAATTAGAAGCGGAACGAAAAACAACCGTAACTGGTGGCGAAGTTAGCCGTTCTAGCGCGGCCAATGGTACAAGGCACTCACACTGACAACCCCTCACCACCGACTCTCTAGGCATTTGCATACCGCCCGCCCAGGCGCGCCGCCGCCCAGCGCGCGACAGGGACAGACGACGTACGTTTGACAGAACGCTCATTCCAAATTCAAATTTGGCAACTTTTTCAATTTTGAATTTGGAATTGCAGTTTTTAATCGTTACACTGAGCCGGGTGCGATTCGTCATTTGGTTGGGTTGTGTTGTGAGCTTGCAAATGAGGTTGGTTTGTGATGTGAAAAGGATGAAAGTAAATTTATCGGCGTCGCCGCGTTCGCGGTCGCGGATCGGGAGAGCATGAATGAGTTGAGCCGCCGTAATCTCGTAATGACGATATACGCGAGACTGATTGTAGCGTAAGCTAATGTGGCCCGCGAATCATGTGATACGCTTCGCCATAATGAGATGAGCCAACGAAGCGCAAATTTATGTCTCAGAACAGACGGACGAATTTTTTGTACGGGTATTTTTATTCATATGTATTAAAATAAAGTTAATTATTGATAGAAATCAGAACGGCTATATCAAACGACCCATTTGGTGTCGCGATTGAGAGTACGACTGCAACACCAAGGGTTCGATCCACGAGCATTACAAACATTTGTGTGCATGAACATGTCTGTTTGTAATGGTCTGGGTGTTTTCTATGTATAATATGTATGTATTTTAAAAAAAAAGTATTTTTATCCGGTCTTCAGTACCCATAATACAGGCTTCACGCTTAACATGGGACTAGATGGCGCTGTTGAATGTCAGTGGATAAAAAAACTATATTTATTTATAGTTAAATTTGTGTTTCAGAAGATACAAAAGATATTGGATATATTTTTAAATATAGTTGGCAACAAACAGGAAGGCAGATAGGCTCTAAGGGTATATTGATCAAGTTCATTATACCCTTAGCACAAGCTCTATAGTACCAGAAAAGTGTTCTTATTCATTTGTGACACAGAAATGCCAAGTTACAGCATATATTTTTTTCTAACTATGCCATACATGAGCAATATGCAATACTGACGAACGTCTAATACCCCTCTCTTTATATAAACGACAAAGAAAAGACTCCTATTGCCAATACTCATTCATACCTCTAGGTAACAATATTTTAAAATATACACCCTGTTTTTTACACCCTTTTCATAAAGGCTTCAATAATAAATAAATATAAATATCCACTAACATTCACCTGTGTGAACAGCACCACCTAGCCCCAAACTAAGCATTAGCCTGTGTTATGGATACTTAACAACAAATATACATACTTAAATTCTTTTTTTTTGTAAATACAATCATTGTATTATACATAGAAAACACCCAGACCAATACAAACAGACATGTTCATGCAGACAAATGTTTGTACTGCTCGGGATTGAACCCGTTCCGGGTGTAATAGCCGACGTCTTAACCATTACACCAGATGGCTAGCCAATTTCATATGTCATGGAAGACCGCTTCTGGAGAACGTTCTAATAAGCGATGTGCGTAAAAATTGACCATGAATCGAACGGTTGGTATGTCAAGTCAACCATAAAGATGATATGAGGATGAAAGTTTAACAAGGGACATCATATTTTAATTAAATTATGCATATGTGCAGAAATTATAATAATGTTATGTTTAACAATCAGATTTTGATACGATTGGGTCACAGTTCATGTATAATCAAAACAAAGTAAGATCTTAAAATTTGAGAGTGATAAAAGTTATGAATGTTTTTGTTATTAACCGAAATCAATAAATTTAATGTATCTTAATAATCATTTATTACATAGAATACATTCCAAAAGCTTAATGTATTCAATAGTAAATAACAATATTCATAGAGCATTTTGTTATGGCAAAATAGTAATAGTATTAGTAGTGTTTGGAGGATTAAAATTATCTTGTTGAGGTTTTGCTGACATTTCTAGTTTGGCATGCTTTTTATGGCTGATAAACTTGATTAATTAATATTTTCCTAAACTATTTTCTATGTAATTACAACTAGAAACTGATGACACAGCGCGGATGTCTCTCGGCCTTAATGAAAACACACAACGGACAAGAACATTGTAATTACGACGAGTGCAAGATTTATTACACGGGGATAGGAAACTAACCACACGTGACTGCCAGGCATACTGTACAAACCGTGGTAAAATTACCGCGAACGAAAACACACCCTAATGAGTTAATAATTAACACCAATTTTCCTTAATGAAAACTCGCCTTATGACCTTCCCCAGTCCGAGCCATGTGCATATGCATTCTTTCCGAATGTGTGTGGATACCACGAAAACGGTACGTGTAGTAGTTAATTTTTGCGCAAAGCTGGTGCGAGAGGGAGGTCCGCTCATTTACAAATAGTTTACGTGGGTGTGAGTGGGATGGAGATATTGGGGTTAATTAATGAACGTGGAAGCTTGCGCTCTTTATTGCTTTCGTGGCTGGACGCTAAGACGTCGTCGGTTAAGAACTTTTCCTTCGAGAAAATAGCGCTATGGAGTAGACAGTTGGTTTTTCTTACGTTGACAACGTACTATGTGTTACTTGGGGCTTAATTATGCTAATGCCACAAACAAACCTTGCGTAATGACTGCAGAGGATTGTCCTTAGACTTCTTGTAACTTTTATGTTTAAAATTATTTAAGCTAAATAGCTAATGTATACATTTCACAGTCCGAGTTGGTATCTACAAAAATATATATCTTTACAAACTCACATTTTTTCAAAAGATTTCATAAATTTGCAATGACAACTCAAGCTGAAAACAAGTTGTATCTACTAACCCTTGAAATTCATGCTTTCTTGCTCAAACGTGATCAGATTTTAATTTTGTTATAATCGATTGTTAAGTACGAGTAAGTGGGGTTAGACTAACCAATATTTAACGATTTTATCTGACCTTGAACGTGTTTTTGCCTCATTTTTTGTAAAATCATGTTAATAATTGAATACAAAACATAACATTTACTTTTACAAATCAAGAGTGTTAATTAAACGAATTTGAACAAAGTACATTTCATTAAGCGCCCAAACTCTGATCGCCATCACCAAATTAACCGAACCAAAACAAACGCACCTTTGTGCCTTTAACCCCGAACGATCTATGAACAATCCAACTCCGCCGGATAGCACCCTCCCACAAATATATCCATAAATACTGACCAGTTAATGTGCTGAATGTTTTCTTAATTTCATCCCGCTGCGTGTAAGTGTGGCGCCACAGTGCGTTGTCTAATGAAAACAGTAACTCTAGTCTGCACCAACTGAATATAATTGTATTAAAAATGAATGTGTTATCTTATCACGTATCATGGATTGTTTCCATATGGTATATAAATATCACCTCAAGAACACATGAACTATTTTTTTTGTGGGACAACATAGGATTTGTACTGATATTCTAAAATCCTGTTAAAATTGTTGTATTAACTTTCAGAAATAAATAATTGAATGCAAATTTTATGTAACAAATATTATCAAATGCTCGTAGTAGATAACTAAAATATAATGATTATTCGCGCAATATTTGCTTATTAACTAATTGTAATCGTATTAAAAATGTGTTTTTTTGACAGAAATAACGCATAAGAGACCTTGTAAATGTCATTGCAGGTGACAGGCATAAAAAGTGTTAATGAAGAAAATGACTATTAAGGTACTGTAAAGTTATGGAATTTTTACCTAACATCTGTCATGCACAGACGTGAGCTTACTAGCCTCGCCGCTTAATTAATCACATAAAAATACAGATACCTTACGTAAACTTACCGGTTTCACCTACATTATGGCGTGGTGGTTGAGAAATTAAGAAAATGCCGCAATGTCTGCGCGGCACTTAAGGCAGGACTAAGCGAGTATTGTCTTCTTGATAGTTTTTGTTCTAATAAAACCCTTAAGGTTTGTTAATGAGCGCAATAACCCGCGTGTTTGTTTGTTTTGTGTTATTACCAGTTAATCACCGGCTACTATGTTTAAACTTGTCTCTGTTAGTATATTCTCTATTAAATTGTAATGTAAAAGCTTAATAAGTATTAGTGCTAAAGTAGATTTATTGAATAACATTATTTTAGCTTAAAACATATTTTTGCATATGGCTTTATATGCATTAATGTGGCTAAATTAAAGAGCTAATTAAGCTACTGCCGCAATGAAGAGCTGTCAGAAGGATGAGCATAAAATATCTTGGTTCTTCGGAAGGCATGACATGCCGTTTGCTTTAGCTACTTTTTTGATGGTTGACGTAAGCACCTTCCAATCAGCATTACACCCGTGTGGCAAGACGTGGGTATGTTGTACTTATTTACATTTTAACGTTGTAAATAAGTGGTGTTTGCAATAGGAGTATACATTCGGAATAAAACCTGAATCAAGATAAAGTCTTAATCAGTATTGTAAGAAAGTGTTTCACGGTGCAGTGTCAAGAATACATACGTGCACAATAGCACGTAATAGATAAAGTCAAGAGTCATATTTTAGCGGAATGCAATTATAACATGGGGGTGTCGCCCGTCTAATAGGTAGCACACACACTCACCGCACTCTCACATTCAAATGCTCGTGTGGTTCTTGCGTCTAGGGTTGTCAGTTTTTAAAACAACTTGTTTTTTTAAGAATTGAAAACATTCCCAACCAGCTGCAATACACGGGATTCCTAGAATACTGATTATATAACAGATGTTTTCACGTTCGTGGTGCATCCTGTTAAATATTAAACTTTACCGACTCACCAGTCAGCCTAAAAACATGGATTTCTAAATATATTATAAGATATCATATATTAAAGTCATGTAATCAAGTCATTCCTACTGACTCAACGAACTGATTAAACCATCAGCCATCACCTTGGTAAGGTGATCTGATGGTCTAATAAGTTCAGGAACATGTTTGAAACATTTGTGTTTATTTTTCCTGTATTTTAAATTCTGCATGTGCCGTATCCTAATTTTATATTCTGTTTCATCAATCTTATTTGACAGTTGGGATACTTTGTGTTAAATAAGTATGTCTACTAGAAACAATACTTTATTTATTAGCGGCAACCCTACAAAGTACGTATACGTGTAACCGGACGTCACCCCTAAGGATTAGTCGCGTGGCCATGAGATTACCACATCGGCCGCAAATGAAGAATTACTGATTGCAATAAATATTGTACTAACTCAATGTAGTACGGACGGTCATTTCTTTTAAATTTTGCTTTTAACAGACAAGCGAGCAGAAGGACTGGTGTTTATTTATTTATTTGGATAACATACAAGATAAACACTGGTATGAGCAACAATAAGTCAGAGACAAACATAAACTTAAACATATGTGTCACCTTACTTATAGGTTGTTACGGCATGCAACGTGGACTAGTGCTAAAAATAAAGAAATAAAGAATTGAAGTACCCTACTCCCGGTTTTGATTAATTTACTGAATAAGTCTAAAATTCAGTCAATTAATATGTGATATCATAGACACTCGCCAGTCCAAAGAATAAAAGAGAACGTTGCAGACCTTCAATTAAGAGGAAAAGGATATTAAGTGAGGGTAATCTGTTTAGTTGCTGATTCAAAGCTGGGCAATAGATAGTGTCCCCTGTCTTTAATTTTCAGGGTTATAGCTTAGGGAATCCTGTTATACAAAAACCAAGGCTCTAATGATCTTCTTATAGATATTATAACTACGTAACTATGGTCGAAATCCTTTGATATGTTCAAGGAGGTCTGTCATCATCATCAGCTCATTATACGTCCCCACCGACAGGAGCCTACCCATATAGGTCTTAGTCGTCCACGCGGGCCCAGTGCGGATTGACCGACTTCACGCACAATCTTTGAATCTCTTCACAGGCGTGCAGGTTTCCTCACTATGTTTTCCTTTACCGCACGAGCGTCCGATAGTGAACATATAATTTCGGAAATTCGAAAGCTCATAGGTATGTGGCGGGATTAGAACCTGCGCTCTCCCGGTCGGAAGGCAACAGTCCACACCATTGAGCCAACGACGAAGGAGGCCTGTACCAGCAGTAAATTACTTGACCTTTGCACACAAGTCCATATAGAGTAGCATTAAAACATTATGTCCTTTAAAAAGTATTTTTCGTCTGCTCTACGTGTTCTTGATTAATAGTCAAGATGGTACACCATCACTCGTATAGCCATTTCAAAGTTGACTCGGTTCGACGACCTCTAAATGGTAAAGTTTTCTATCAAAACGCATAAGTTTCCGGGTCAGAATCACAATTGGCTAATTTGGGATGCTACGGAATTGTTTCACTCTTTTCTTTGAATAAAGAGAGTTCACATTAGCTTAGTGCTACTGAGATGATATTAATTTTTACCTAAATTCACAGAAACGAAAAATGACAGCAGCTCAATATTGTTCTTAGTCAAGAATAATATTTATCATGTAAAAAACCTTGTATAGTTAGAAGCAATTATTGATTCGTTGAGTATGAACATTATCGTTTCATACTATTATGTACGCACGTACGTATTTGAGTATCTAATAAATCATCGATTTAAATTAATAAGCACCAGTAATTACACCTTTATTATAAATATTGTCATCCTTACTCAAATATAGTAACCATACGCCTCCTGTTTATGGAAATCGGCGCAGCCGTATCATAAACTTTTTACGCGACAAAAACCTCATAAAGTTCGCAAACTTAGCGCAATGCAAATTGAGATGACGTTGTTTACACACAATTTGTCTAAGAATCGGTTTTAGTACTAAAACAGCGTTTTATTACTTACTCATGCAAAAATAATCCAAACACAGCTCGCTCTCCCGACACTTAGCAGCGATTAATTTTACATATTCAAGTTCATAATTCACGTAACTCTCGCATTGCACGCAGTAAACAACGTCCGTATGTATTTCTGTGTCGGGACCGGTGGACTTTTGTTTACATTTCGGACGCGAAACGTCACATGTATCTGTATTTTGACAGATGATCATAAAGAACTAACACAGACGCAGTTACATTTACATAAGTGTGGACGCGTCGTGCGACACGCGTACGCGACGGGGCCGCGGTGTTTGGCGACAGTTTTTTGTTTCTGTAACTTGTGCGTACCGTTTTCAGCTCGTTTTTCGTGTGTCCGTCACACAGTTTGCGTTAGTACTGACCACAGCTTAGGGCGCCGGCCGCTCGCCTGTGTGCGTGTGTGGAGTTTCTGCACGCGATCTCTTCGAGCTTAAACGAGTGGGGCGCGCATATGTGTGCGTGCCAAGTTTACTTGTGGAAGTATCAGGCTAGACTCATTGACTGCGTCCCTTATTGTATGAATGTGGAAAAATTATAGTGTCGAGTGTTTTGCCTGTTACAGGGATGCGTATTGTTTATGGGCGCGCGTTGCCCACTTAACTCTCCCAATTTGCGGAGGCCGTAACTGTCAGGGTGCTTTGTACTGGAGACATTATACGTTATGAAGTACCGTAATTAAAATCCACAAGAAATAGTCGGGCTTGTTAATTTTTCATACTAATGTTTCCTCTAAATTGTTTTGTGACAACATTTCCTGCGGCAACCCGAAAGATTATTATAACGGCTCCTTTGATTAATACGTTAAATACTGAATTTTGAAATATGTTAATTATTTGAAAAACAGCATAGTAACTCAACAGTTATAAATTTTTTAAAACAAATAATTATTTCTTTGTTATTTTGTACTTCATAGGTAATACTCGTATGAGGTATTATTCATTTATTGCCATAATGCCAGCAGGTTTCCGTTATCATCAATCAATAACCGTATCATTAAAGCTTCATTTCTTAACCCCGACCATTTCGGAGTGGCGTACTTGAATTCAATTTCAATAACAACGTAAACTTATTTAATCCGACGCACACTTGCCCTGGGACTGCACAAATCACGGGCTCGCGCACATTCATCATTAAATAGTTAACACAACATTACTAACGTGAATCACAATGTTCCAAACTCCGGTACAGTCAGTACTACACGCTTTACAGTGAATAATTTTAAAACTTTATTTTACTAAATTTTAATCAAAAATCGAACACTAAATTCAGTTCAAAAAAAGTTGAACAATATTTAATTAAAATGATTGACGACCCGTCTGGTGTAATCGGTGAGCCGTCGGCTATTACACGCCCGGGGATCGAACCCGGAACTTTGGGTTCCGGGTTCAACCCCGGGCAGTACAGAAATTTGTTTGCATTGGACAAGGTGTTTTCTTGTATAATATTATGTATTTACAAATAAAAAAGTATAATAAGTACCTATGTTTATCCGTTGTTTAGTATATCCATATTACAGGCTAATGCTTAGTTTGGGGCTAGATGGCGCTGTGTGAATGTTAATAGATATTTATAAATTTATTTATTTGTTTTTAAAGTAAATTTAAATTGAAATTGAATTATAGTTCACGGAATCAATGAAATAAAAGCAATGTTTTTTTTTCAAATTGAATTAAAATTTTAAAAATTCAAAAGTTAAGCTAGTGGTTAATCCGAAAACCATGATACAAAACTAAAGGCAGTTTTTTGAAGTTCAGGTAATGAACATGTTAGTTTCTCATTTTATACAATCAAGTTTCGATAAATGCATATCTATCACATATTTAATGTAAATATCTCAACTAAAACGAATTATGTAGATTTTATATGATTAAAAAAATTAGAAAGAACAGTAGAATTTTAAAATATGACGCCTACTTTGACAGCGGATATAATATAAATGCTCACCAGTTTACGCGGGAAACGCCCACATACAAACACTTTTTCTATTCAGTGGTAAGCCCTGACTCAGGCACCGACAATAGGTGATAACTAACTTTGTCTTAACTTTCCCTGCCGACTGTACTGCATTCTGAAAGTTAAAATTGCCCATTTATCACGCACGGCCATGCAGGATGGTCCATTAGTAGATTTTTCTGTGTCATAAATCTCACTTCGGCTCATCTCGGCGCGATATAGCGATACGGAGTAAACACTCTCGATACGTGCAAACAAAAGTTTTCTTTTTGAAATATGAAATGTCATAGAACGAAATTTATATGTACGCTGCAGGCTTGGCTTGCCGTCTATGCATGCATATTGCACATGCTTCAGTACCTATTTGTTTCTCATTTTGGTAAGAGATTACAAAGTTGCGTCGCTGGCTCAATGGTGTGGACTGTTGCCCTCCTACCGGGATGGCTAAGGTTCAAATCCCGACACGTACCGATTTGCTTTCGAATTTTCGAAATCATATGTACGTTATCTGACGCTCTTATGGTGAAGGAAAACGTCGCAAGGAAACCGTGCCACTCGGTGGGGACGTTTAATGAGCTGATGATGATGTCCCAGCTACAGACAAGTACATAGTGTTATAATTATTCTCGATATGATATTTGCCACTGCTATGTAGTTAATACACGACTTTGTATCAACTTGTAGAAATTTAGTTAAGTTATAAAAGATATTTTACTTAATCCTGCAGGCGCAGCCATTTCAATTTTTTATTTAAAACAAACCTTTGTATTTGGATCTACATAATCGTTTCCAGTTCACTTCCACCCAGCCCCACACTTTTGAGCAGTTTTTTTTTACCATTTCTGTTTTACGGTAATTATAACTTACCTCGTTTAATTGCGCCGCCGTTTTGTCCTTATGTCAGTGTTCCCCGCCCAATGTTTGGCTCGAGTGCGCTTGTCTCTGGTTTGAAAGACTCTTTGTTTATGGTCCTATGAGAAATACTCGATGAATGTGGCCTGATTGAGACCTTGTAGAAGAGGATGTAATTAAGCCGTTGATTTAAATGGGCTAAGAATTCTTTTTTTTTGCATTTTGTAGTTAATAAATCCATTTTTGAATTATTACCGAATATGTTGTAGATTTATGCTTTCCAGTGCTAATTACGAACAAGGAATTAGCACTGGAAAGCAAGCGTAGCGTAGGACGCCCTCCGGCTCGATGGACCGACGGCTTGCGAAAGGTCGCTGGTGGAGGCTGGATGAGAAAAGCGGAGGACCGGGATATCTGGCGCAAATGGGGGAGTTCTATGTCCAGCAGTGGACTGCGATAGGTTAAATAGAAAATATAATTCTACCTGCTAACCTTCACGGGACCAGCATAGCACCTATTCCATGGTAGCAACAGTGAAATATTGTAACTGTTGTGATGAATACTTTACCACAATAGCTTTTTTTATTAAGCTCTATAAACTATTCTGCGGTTGTTTTATAATTTTACGCGACAGTTTAAAAAAAGTAGCAATACATCAGTCCATTGGCATAAATCAAACAATCATATTAACTAGTATATAACATCTCATCATCTTATTATTTACATGTATACCTACTGGGAAACCTGTATATGTACCATCCTATCTATGTAATGTGACATGCAATCAAAAATTTGAATTTGAATTGGGCATAGGCCTTCTCATAATGCATAGCTATGGGCTCCTTATTGGGGTATTACGACTAACATTCTAAAATAGTAGCAGGAAACAACAGCTTAACGTTGCTTCTGAAGCACGAAAGGACTCGAAGATAATATTTAACGGTTACCCATCTGACTACCGCCCAATCGACTGGTTACTTAACTTGCTCTATCGTTAACCCAACGTTTGCCGCTATTTCATCGAGCCTTCATAAATTGCTTGATATATACATACCTATAAATTGTTTTACTTGCCTATATTACTAAGACAGGTTTGAACTAATGAATGTCTAGCTGTGTTTATTCAAGTTGTTTTCATTATGTTTATAATAAAAATTAACAAAGGTTGCATTAAAAGAAACTCGAAAGGGTTCTTTCAACTGACATCCCAAACTAATACTTAACACAGCTCATTGTAACAAACATCGCCTTGTACACACTCATTATCATAACCACCGACTTACAAAAATTAAATAGAATCTCCGCCATATGGCGTCCGAACGGAAGTGCGTATCGTCTGTCAGCCCTTTAATATTATAATGAAACGTTCGCATTCTCTTTCAACTGCTGACCACTTACAAAGAAGACAATGAGATACAACGCTTGACGTCCACTCGTCCGGAGGGTCTTGCGCGGATTGCCAATTCATTTTTGTTTCGACGCGTCGACAGGGCCAGGTCTTTCTGTTCCATTTTCGAATTTAAAAGACAGTTTTTAAATGAGGTTTTATTAACTCAAATTATGCGGCCAATGCTGCTTTTGTTTTTAGTTTTAAATATAGATGTGAGCGATTTATTGAAAGTATCTGGCATGGGACTCAATTTAAATAATTTAATTGAATTCCACTTTACAATTTACTGAATACATTATTATTTAAGTAGGTATTTTAAATACGCAATTAAAAAGCAAATTCTGATTTTGTTGTATTCTACACAATTTTCATAGGCATAATATTAGCGTTGAGCTTAAGAATGAAACGTTTTACTGCGTAACACGGACAATCGCAACGTGAGGAGTTTTACAACGGGGCGGTTAAAAAGCATCGCGTTAAGCTGGCTGCTGCTCACACCGTGTGCCAATTTAAGAAGACATGCATATTATTCCATATTTATTCTGACGCGTACATAACCCCTTAAATTTAATTAGCAAATGAAAAAGGTTTTGAATATCCGTGCCGTTCTAAAGTAACACTACTCGAAATTTTTAACTAAGACTACACTATATCGAAAAAAAATATATGGATTTTATATTAAAACCATCTCGATGTTGGTTGAGGCGTCTATTCGGGAGTATCTTTAAAATCAAAAGACAATCGAAACTTTCCAACACATCGAGTATAAAAGCTAATCAACGTGTGTACATAAAGTACGGCTGCTATCACGTGTGTTATCTTTTGAAATAAGATAACGTGCCTTCAAGACGGTGTGATAAAAATCCCTTTTAAAATTGAAAGTGACGTAAGTGCTGTTTTAGTGCGCAATCGACGGTCGAAAGCCGTAAATCATTGTTTTAGTGTCGAAATGTTGGGATGCGCTGGCCACTGGGGTGGCCGAGTATTTTTTAAATGCGTTCGAAAAATAAGTTTGAAAAACAATATGGCCGCCACTTCTGAACGCTTGTCTATTGTTCTGGAATGAGTGATGGGAAATAAAGGCAGCGCGGTGACATTGTAACAAGTTGCAATACGATTGTTCTTGACGATTTTCATTGGATTATTGCTAATACTTTATCTTGGGCTGGAAATATAGGTGGTTTGTTGATAAACTAAACAATGTCGGATCCTGTTGATTTTATGAAGGCTTCCCTTTTTGAGGTTTGATTGTGTTTATATCCAAATATGTAGTTATATAATTGAGAAAAAAAGTTAGTTTGATAAAGTAATATTACCATAAAATAATTGCTGATTTATCCATAATCTTAAATATTTATTTCTACGATATTATTATTATTGAATGATTGTGACCTAACATTTAGTAATTGGTCGATTTTCTGTTCACTTATAAATAAATATACTATTCCAGATTACTTACATAATAAATATCTAAGCATATACCTTCCTAACTGGCCTTAGCATCATCATGATTCCTGTTTTTTTTTCAATAGTTGTCAATCGATGATCTTTGCGTTCAACTGACCGTGGGTCGTTCGCACCTACAATGAAAATGAAAAATGTTTATTTACATTCACAATGATTAATTTTGCTGTAAGTGATTGAGACCGCCTTTTAAGTATACGCATATACTTGTATCAGGCAGTCCCGCTCTTCATATAACATGGTAAGTATTGTACATTGTATCAAAAATATTTTAATTAAAAAGAACAAATTAATATCATCCACTACATATTTCAATAAAAATATTCATTTAAACATTCTCGTTTAGACAAATATCTCCAACAATTCTTTTTTTTTTACATTTTATTTGAATCGAATTATTAAAAAAATTATTATTTTTACAATGTTAATTATTATTAATTAACAATAATTCATTAATTTAATAAATAAATAATTTTAATTTTTAATATGATTTTTTTTTATAATTAATTTTATTGTTAATTATTAATTATTTTTACAATGTTCCAGAAAGTTACTTTATACCTGATTCTAAAATATCCAAAAATAAACAAGCTAAACGGTTAGCATTACGAGACCGACATATCATAATTAACATTAATGTAATTACCAATACTAATTCTATCCGACTACACCTGCTGTTGTTCGTTCTAATACAGTTACAGCGTTCTGACTCTGAGTCATAGCAACTATGTAACCGAGATAGCATCCGATGTTAAAACTAATAAATTGATGGCCATCCCAGGTGGCCTGGCTAAAATCGTCCATGCTCATAATCTAAGGGAAGGCGGTACGCATAATGGCAGGATACTTAGATTTAGATTTTAAATATACGTTTTAAAACTTTAACTATTAAAAAACCATCTATGTGGATTTATGTGATAAAAGCCTACATTTCCCATAACACTAGCATGTCCCTGTAGTGTAATTGTTGAGGGTTGGCTAGAATATAACATGACTGTTTGAGCTGGGTGTTTTCAGTGTCATTTTTCCGTTTAGGTACATCGCGGACGCAAGCTGAACCCTACGAGATTTTTCAAAATAACGTTTTTATTTTTCACATATTTTTTGTAGTATATTCAATGTCACCAATGCACCGTGCAAAGCTGGAGCGGGTCGCTAATATTTTAAAAAATCACACAAAATCGTGTATCGCTAAACGCTAAACGCTATCGCTAAATAATTAAGAACACACCCTAATGTTGGGGTGATACCAAAGTATCCATTAATTGTTACATTTACAGCTTTCTCCGAGGACTGACACCGGAGATGCGATGGAAGTACCGGGAAATACTTAATCCAATTCTTGGTAAACTAAGATATTGCCCAGACTTAATAGTATACTTTATATGGTGCATTGTATTCGATTTCGTGAATTTTTGTAAACTTTATCGTAGTGTTTTGGGGAGGCAGTTATTTTTATGTAATAATAAACTTGTATAGCAGTGAATAGAAATTGACTTCTGTCGAGCCTGTCCCCTCTAGACATTACATATTTCTATTTAAATATTCCTAAATATCGAGTTTTGATTCAGTAACGACCTATGTAGCATAATGGTCGAGCAATTTGGCTCCTACGGATTCTTACGATATTCCCCAGTTAATATCTGTCCCCAGTCTGATTGCGGTGGTGACATCAAAACTGCTACAAATACACTAGGTTAGATCTGACTCTCTTTGACCGAATTTATCATAGGTATTGGTTGATATCGGCTGAGTAAGGGCGTCCTAAAAGTAACAATGGACTGCGATAGGTTCAAACGAAGTGAAACATAACATTCCAAAGGACAACCTATGTAGTGGCAATGGTTGATACGTCAGCTCTTGCAACAAGGATTCCGGGTTCGATCCCCGGGTAGTACAAACATTGTGTGCATGAACATGTCTGTTTGTATTGGTCTGGGTGCTTTCTATGTATATAATATTTATGTATTTACTAAAAGAATACAAGTATGTTTATCCATTGATATGTATCCATATAACGGGCTGATGGTTAGTTTGGGGTTGTGAATATGTCAGTACATTTTATATTTATTTCAAAAATGTGAATGACCAAATAAATAAAATCTTTTAAACTTATACATTGACGCTGATAAATAAATGTCACCCGTTTAAATCACCGACCGTAATCAAGCGTTAAAATATAACAGTTCCATTTTCAAAATTTAACACAACACTTATTACAAAGCTCATTCCGACTTGGGCCGACTCACATCAAAGTCGACACGTACATTAATGAATGCGAACAAAAGGCCATAGCGCGCGATTCATTTGGCCTGCGGTTACACTGATCTTACCAAAACATATGCGCAGATTTGGGCCAAGTTTCATCGACTTAAAAAAAGGTTAATTTGGATGTTTTGATTACTGATGATGCAGTAGGTACCTTTGTTGTAGTAACATTTGTAATTATTGCTATTACTCTTTATGAGCATTTCATTGGTGAACTCGCGCACGTTTTTAGACAAACTTATCAAAGTACGTCCAGCGCGACAAGTGCAGCATTACTTTTTCTGTTTGACCTCACCTGCTCCTTATGTATCCTACCATAAATTTCTAGATACTAATTTTATCGTGGTAATAGATTAGAAGAAAAACCCGTATAATTTTGAGTAACTCGTCGTAATGTACTGCATTGCTGACTGTCCTTACCTAATACATCAGTAATAAAATAATCTTATTTAAGCAGAAAAAGCACAATAGCACCATAAATATGATCACATAATTAAGTAGGTGTCCTTACTGTTGCTGAAATTTGGTGCAGTATACAATGTACATAATATGTCACAAATACTTTAATACAATATCTGTTTCCATTAAGTTAAAGATACATGAGATTATACACGACAAATTACGTAGATATCTTGTATCAGAAAACAAAATAAGCATTAAATTCCAAGGCATGTGCTATTTGTATAGACAATGTTTGGTCATAATGGACTCTGAACTCTTATTTATATTTTTTTTTGTATTGTTTATCCTAATTTTATATATTTAACTACAAAGACAAAATGAATCAAATGTACTCTGCCAGCCTTACAGAACATATGATTGTATTACTATAAATTTATGAGAACTTTGCTTTAACACTACCTTGCAAAGAGATGTGGCGTTTCCATAATTAATTTCGGCTCGAGTCGCGGTTTTGATGCAACAAACTGGAAGATTGCTTATTACTGTATAGATTACCTTAGTCTTTATTACGAATTGTTTTGCCATTTTGTTCAAACGCAAATGTATGTTACTGACAATGTGTGTTCACACCATGATTGTGGTCTACATAAGCATATGGACGAAATTGGAGGAATTAAAATAGTCAAGATTATTGGATTGATGTAGATTTAAAAGTATATTGATGTCAAATTAATATTAAGTCATACATTGTTTCACATAATATAATTTAACTCATTTATGTTCTTTTTCCTTTATTTTACGCACACAACTATTTGTAAAAAAGGGATCGAAAAGAAAATAGTGTAGCAGCCAATTTTTGGACGAATACACCATATCGATAGTCAATATATAAACATAATTCAAATTTAAAATTGCAATTTCTCTTCGTCTCTACAAGTTCCACGCTTGTATCTCGTAACACCAAATCTAGTTTCACACCGTGTACAATGTTTCTCAGTGACCTCATCCACTGTTGCATGCAGATGTGGTTGAAGATTCACACTTCACGAAGGATATATAAACGTTACGATATATGCACAATGTCGCGATGTAATATGATATTTAGTTAGTAGTAGTAATAGCGTCGGGGACTCAATGGTGTGGACTGTTGCCCTCCTATTGGAGGCAGAGGAGAGGTTCAAATCCCGCCACGTACCAATGTGTTTTCGAATTTTCGAAATAATATGTACGTTATCAGACGCTCTTACGGTGAAAGAAAACATCGTGAAGAAACCTGCGAAGAAATTCAAAGGTTGTGCTTGAAGTCGTTCAACCCGCACTGGGCCACGTGGACGACAAAGGCCTAAATACACTCTATACGGGTAGGCTCGTGCCTCTCAGTGGGGACGTTTGATGAGCTGATGATGATGGTAGGTAGGTGAGGTAGTAGTAGTAAAATACATAGGTACTGAATTCATATCTGATGGATCAGCACTAGCGAGTGTCATTTTTGATTAACATTTCTAGATACAGCGCGCGACGCGCACTACACAATCTTAAATCTGTAATCTCCACTTTTTGCATTCGCCCGTTCACCGCCATAACGACACAATAAACGTATTTTATACACGCTCACACTTAACGTTTTATATCGCCTTATAAGTAGATCGAGAAATAATAAAACTAAAGGAGAGCGAACATCAAGAAAGCAATAACATCATTATCATAGCGAGTCCGCCATCTCTTTCCAATAGGTCTCACCCCTCCTTAGGCCCCGCCCACGGAGTATTGCCTCTGTCACCTGTATATCTCGAAACATTACACATATGCAAAACTTTAGCCTTCGCATCTCGCGTACGGCGCGCACACACACGCCCGTTTGCAGTTGCAGCGCACACACGCGCTCAATCAGCTAGATAAAAATTGTGCTATATCGCCTCTCGAGTTGCCATACTTTTCCTTTTGGCTGTAGGCGTTCCTGCCAAGTTGTTTGCACCTTGCCAGTGGTCGATACTTCATCGGCACGTCGAAAATTGTCGATTTTGCGAACGTACTATTCCTATTCATTCTTTCACGTCCGCTCCATTTTGATGGGCGATTAACTTGTGCGATTTCAGTCACGGGGCCGAATGCAATAATTATTCACATTGTATATGAAACAGTTACTGCACTGTAATTACGGGCGGTCTGATTCAGCGTATTGTTCAAATATCAATGCGGCTATGTTAAACGTTGTTATATTTTTAACGATAATAACGCTACGTTAGTTTTGCGGTATCATATCTCGTGCAACTCTGTTACCTTTTTGATGGGTGATTATTTTTCTATACTGATAAGTCACGTTCTTAAACTGTTTGAGGTATTGATGCAAATACCCGAGTAAACAGACTTTGAAGTATCCAACTTGTTACTTGACAATGAAAGTTTAGAATTACTTCCATTAAGTGTTCTGAGTTCGGCCCCTGGGGTTACAATTAAAGAATTGGTCGACGACTCATCTTGTGTAATGGTGAGACATCGGCTAATATTCGAAGGGTGCCGGGTTCGATTCTCGTGCAGTACAAACATTTGTGTGCATGAAAATGTCTTTTGTAACGGTCTGGGTGTTTCTATAAATAATATATATGTATAATCAAAAAAGTATATCAGTATGTTTATCCGATGTTTAGAACCCATATTTCATACCTTACTTTCACTTGAATAAAGTATAACTAATTTGAAAAATTAAATACAAAATCAAACATTAAAACACAAAATTAAAAAAAGATATCCGCATAGCTACTACCGTTTATAAGTTTGCATTTTCGAATAAAAAACCGTTAAAAACAAGGCACAGTGAGGCAACCATTACAATGTAATTAGTAGGTGAAAAAATGAATCATACATAATAGGTAGGTCGGTCGAAGGCCACCGTTTGCCCCAACTAATTACAATCACTATAATTAATGTGTACTGTAATTGTGGCGGAAGCTTTTTAGTAAATCGTGAGCAAACATAAATGAATAATTACTATCATGTGTTTATTGAAAGAGTTGTACACGCTGCCAACCTAAGTTGACAGTACAGTCGGTTTTTGATGGATCCCTTTCAGTAGCTAACAACTGGGCTGTTATTATGAACCAATAGTAGATTTCAGTACTATAGGTATGTGTTTATTTTAAATAAATATTCACTGAGATTCACACAGCGCCATCTAGCCCCAAGTTAAGCGTGACGCCCCAAATTTAAATTTAATACAAATAATACCACCAATTTTTACACAGTCCGCCGTCATCACGTTCACCTCACTAGTATATTATATTGTGTAATTACAATGTTTATATAAAACTGTAGCGCACGGGCCCGGCGATTACGTTCGTCACCGTTCCTGCAATTAAACATTTTAATAACACCGCGTTAAGCGCAAGTTGACGTTGAAGCGTGCGTGTTTTTCCACTTCTTGCCTTTTTAGTAATTACTTTTGTAATTATTTTCGGCGAAATAATAACATACGTGGAGTTCCGAATGGTTGTTTTGATGGCATTGTTTGGGTTACTATTGTTGTAAGTTATAAAAGGATTCAGTTACACGCGTTACTGTTCAGTTGGAATGTATTAGTTATATTTTAAAATGCTTAATTTCTTTCAGGCCCCTCAAATCACCTTTTCAACCTAGTCTAAAAGCTCTACAAGAGATAAACGGTTGCGGTAAAAAATGTGTTGTTTATGCCTTAATTAGAGATACAGAAATAAACCATAGTTACTCGCTTCTAAATACCACGTAGACGACTAAACTCAAATTCTCCCACATGAAAGCCTTATCATGTGACTCCCAAATATATAAATTTTCTTCTCCTTATAGTTTGACTTATGAATAATAACATGAATCCTGGGTTAGTTTTACTGAGCGATCATTGTTGTGGTTTCATAGCTACTTCTTATTGCCAGACTAATCTCGCTGTTTTGATGCCTTACGGAAACATCTTTCACCAGTTGCTCGGGATAAACAATAAGAGATTATTTGCACTTCTTTACTTGAAATTCTGTATGCAATTATCCCACACTTTAAGCTATCGTGATTCACTACTGGGCATAAGTCTATAGTCAACTTCCACCAGCCAACTTCCAAGTGACTACATGTTTCCAAGCCACCCCGTCTGGATCAAGCAACGATCTTAACGAGATAGTAGTAGCAGAAACATAAACAATCTTGTTTGACATAACTTTACTACCTTCAACTGCACCTTAACAAGTCTTATACTAAAATACAAACATGTCACGCTTAGCTTGAACGAAGGGCACTAATTACTCTACAGTGTTGGCGACAATTTATTTCCCATTAAGCATTCAGCCTTCGGATTTTGACCGACCCACAATGGCGGTTATTTCAATTTTGCTAACAACACTTTAATTATTCTAGACAAGGCCGAGATCGCATACAAGGATGTGATTGTACGTTCGATAAGTTATTTGTTATAACTTTAATTGGCGATACTTCACGCGATGGAGTTTGTCGGGTTAGAGTTATCCGGGCTTTCGCGATGAAACCTGCGCTATGAAGAGATTCAAAGGATGTGCATGAAGTCGGCCTATCCGCACTGGGCCCGCGTGGACGACTAAGGCCTATACACCCTTTACGGGTAGTCTCATGCCCCTCGGTGGGGATTTGAATGAACTGACGTAATGATACAGGCTTTTACGAATAAAGGATTCGGAATGTGTCGACGTTTGTTGCGGTGGTGAAATTGGCCTATTCAAGAGTCGAAAGTATTTGAAGCTTAAACAATCTTTATGACACTGACTATCAGTCATATTTTATACTAAAAGCATACTCTAAGCTATACAAGAAATGAGAGGAAAAAAGGAAGTCCAAAAAAGAAGTTTGATTACAATTGTTCACAACACTTTTTATTAAAAAGAAAAAATATTTATTAAAATAAAAAACCATCTTACTCAGTGGTTTTAAAGTAACGTTGCAGACGAAAGCTAACGAGACGATGAAGAAGAAATCTTTGCTCACTGTCTTAACTTAGCGGCATATTCAAGATCAAACTGCTCAGAACACTCGATTTTTTTAAAAGTCAAGATTTTTAAACAATAAGTAACTTCTTAATTATTATATCAAATGCTCATCACAACCTGCAAGTGTCTACTTAACTTTGACGTGTGCTGTAATAGACGAAAAAATCGCCTCGCGTGTCCCCCAAATCGGTGACCGCATCTCAGGATCGCCCCATCGGCAGCCGATTTACACGCCTTTTGACCGCTCCCGTCCCTTCTTTGTCTAAACGGAGTTTCAATTCGTCCAGCCATTGTGTGACGAGTGGCCGTCGTTAGCGCCCAGTGTCGAGATAAGACTACAAAGGAGATTGGTGTAATCGCCTGGCGCGCATTTAGCCATCTTTTGTGTCAAGTGTGACGTCATTTTTAGGTGTAATAGAAAGACGCGTTTACTTGTGCTGTAATCTTAACTTGTTATGTGCGTTTTGTAGTGTTCAAAGGCTTCATGGTGGAGTGATTTGGGACACTATTGGCACAAATCTTCTCAAATTTCGGTGTTAAATTAAAATTGTAAGGCTTTTGTTCAGGCCGCTCACCTGATGGTAAGTGATACGCCTGACCATGACAGAACGGAGGCATTGAAGGAGGCCAACATCTGATAAACAGTTATTATTCTCCGCCAATGCCACACTATGCCCGACACCGGAGACAACAAATGTTAGGTCTCTTATACCCTTAACTTCAATAGATACAGATCCCGGAACAAAAAGTATGAACACTCCTGTTTCACGGGACGATATCTGGCACTGCGGTGGTACCTACCTAGACGACTTAGTATCGATTCTACCACCTAGTACTTTTGGTCTGCGTATTCATCATTGTAATAAACAACCTTATTGGGTACGAAGGTGGAGAAGCTTCGAAGAAGAAATACATCAAAACACACAAATACAGTGCTTGTAATTAACTTCGTACAATATTTCGTACACAATACATATTCTTAATACTATTATGGTCTACCCGAGACTAAGCGGACATTTAGTAACATCCCTTCATTCGAGACAATCGAGTGCCCGTTTCAGTGATAGTATCTAAATCGAGACATACATCGATACAGGAGACATATTCATTAGAAACACCCACACAGGCGTAGAAACCGCACACTCGCGTTAAATATTAGTAATACGGACAAGGAAGATGTGGATCTGCGAAGAATGGAGTAGGTATTATTTTTGTTAATAATGTAAGTAATGGAGTGACCATTTCCTGGTATTTTATAGTAAATTTGAATTATATTGTTGTTTATGCTTTAATATAGACCAATATATTCTTGGGACCTCAATACAAAATCAAGATTGAAGTATCTTCACATTTTATGAAATATTATTCATTTCGTACAACACAGTTAGGGTGACTTAATTTTTATTCAAATGTTATTAAGTATAGTCATACCTACAATGTTAAAAATTTGGACACTAATTATACTAATACTACACGAAACGAATATATGTACCAGATACTTTACCAATTGAATCATTAAGTGGTTTTGCGATAATCTCATTTAATGCAGATGATGCTCGGAAGCCAGGACCTAAGTCGTTTAATCACCACAAGCTCGTGATAAAGACTTAGGTTCCAGAATTTAATGCTGAGAACTTTTATATCATATCATATTTTACGACCCATCTGTTGTAATAGTTGAGACATCGGCTATACCACCAAGGTTTCCGGGTTCGATCCCCAGGCAGTACAAACATTTGTGTGCATGAACCTGTTTGTATTGGTGTGGATGTTTTCTATGTATAAGATGTATGTTTTTAAAAAAAGTATGAACCTATATTTATCCGTTGTTTAGTATCCATATAACAGGCATGCTTAGTTTGGGGCTAGATGGCGCTGTGTGAATGTCAGTGGATATTTATTTATTTATTAATGGCCTGTTAAACTAGTTGCTCATAATACTTGTTAAACAAAGTGGCGCTTCCATCCCGCATGTATGACCTTCCTTCTAACATTATAGCAAGCCATACTTCAAGCGCGTAATCAAGCAATATTCTTCTTAATCAGCCCCACCCACTGAGGCGGGGGTCGATTCAACCAACAAAGGAATTGATTAAGTAACTATACCGCGATATTACCCCGTCGTATTATTCTACTATAATAAAGAGGGATCGGTAACCGTGGTACTTAATGAGAGAAAACTCGATTAGAATTCGTATTAATCTTGTAATAACTCCGAACAAGAAAAGTTGCTTGATTAGGCTGCGACGTTGATATTAAAGGTATAAATGGTGGTTAGCAACGCTGTCGACGTACTCTGTTTGGCATTTCTTACGCTGATTTCGTGTAATGGTTTAGAAGTAAGCATTTTTGTCACTATGGTATTTTTTGCGGTAGAGTCCTTAGCAGTGTATAGTATTTATGTTGGATAACACGTCATTAAAGACTGTCCCAACGGAAGATTGACTGGATATTCTGAGTTTAATCTCTGCTGATGCTGACGCAGCCCATTGGTAAAGAACTTGGATATGCGCTTGTAGTTATAAGAGTTAACTTGCATGTTATTGGAAGCGACTTGGCAGTTAAAATGCCATGCGAATAAATATATAAATGTTGGTTCCTTAAACGCTGTTACAATGTATTTATAGTTGCACTCACTATTTCCTTCGTAAAAATATGAAATAATTAGAGGCCAATAGAAAAAAATAATACACGTCAGAGAATCTTAAGAACTTTTTTTGTGTAATGTAACTTTCTCAGTACAGGTCAGAGACCTTCCCTCATGGCATAGCTATCGGGAAATTAGGCTGTAGGTAACCTCTACAGAAGTACAAAGCTTCTTGGTCGGCATAAGCTATTGACATCCTAAGATAGTGTCCGGGACAAACAGCCTATCGTACCTTTAATAGTCACTTATCTTGCACAATCGTCAACGAAGCATCGAGCTCCTATAATAAGTATACACATTTAATTCTTTTCTGAATATCAGTACCTACAAGGGAATAATAATTATCTATCAAAACTAAAATGTACTAGTTCAACGAGCTTGCACCAGTTGGAAAACATCCGTGCACACGAGCACGTGTGAACCATTGTACTGTATTGGCATGTCCAGAGGAAATATTAATTAGTGACTCGATTAAACACAGTGTCACTTTTATTGCGGACGACACGACACACAGTGTCAACATACCTTTGTCGGACTTGAGTGTGTGCACACTTCCTTATACCATTAATTGATTTGGATTCGAGATTGGATGTAATGATTCGATTTGTGATTTTGTACATGAGTAGGTTGTATATTTAATAGAAAGATCAAACGCTGTATCAGCATGTGTTTGTGGGCTATTATGTATTTATATGTATATCAACTTGTGACCTGTGTAACTGCATTTTTTTATTTATATAATTTCCTATATTGTATTGTTGAATGTAGGTGTGTAATGATAAGTGTAATGATTTTGTTTCTTTCTTCTTACTTAAGAGAACCGATGGGGTTTGGAGCAGACGAGTTCTGGAGTGTAGTGTCTTACTAAGAGTACGTAGTATCCGCTTTCGCTAAAGGGGCTAATCACAGATTTCCCAATACAGGAGATGGGGCAAGCCGCGTTTTTAAGTGCGACAAATTCGAGCCTACACTGGCTGCCAGTTTACGCTCTGTGAGACGAGTCAAGACGCACGAATATTAGAAGAAATTACCGTTTTTTCCCAAAATGCCATCCTGTGCAATTGTAACATGCCATCATCGCAAGGAATCAGTAAATTTACCAAGAAATATAATAACTTTTCACGGGTAAGAACCAAAAAGAAATTGCAACACTGGGACTGCCTATAAACTTGGCGGCTTGTCCAGTCTAATTATATATTCGGATGTCTGTGGGGCTAATTGAGAAATTCGGGTTCCGGGGTATTTGGCACCATCAGTGAACTAAGTTGTAGCAGGACGATAGGGTGAATGTGGTGGGTAAAGGTCCAAAATCCCTAAGCGAGGAGAGTTGTAAGAGTTTCGAAGTTGTTGTTCAACTTTAGTACCTACAGCTTTTTATGCACAATTCACATAACTAATGTATTTATAGTATTAAACTGCGTTCATTTTTCTAAGTATATTTATGACTTTGAAATGGTTATTAAAAAAATATGCAAATGTCAAATTGTATTTAATTTTTGCTTTTTACGTATAATATATGCATAAACAAACATGCGAAGGAAGTATTGCCTGCTCTTATGCAGTTATCGTACGAGTAACTGCTGGCCATACATATTTGTAGTGTCAAGGGCACTGACACCATGCTGCTTTACGAGATGTCACTCCCTTCAAACTTCATTCAAATAGAGCCCCGTAGCTATTAGAGAACACTGAGACATAGCGTTGTTTTCAAAGTTTCCACGTGCATGGTATAAAAAATAAAAAATCCAGAAATCAAAACAAATATTGAATCGAATATTACGTGTTTTTAGTAGATGACTTTGTCACCAAGAAACGAAAATAATATACTCGTCATTCCAATTTAAACACAAAATCTGTTTTTCGTAAAATTTTCTCAGCCTAAACCCAAGCGAGCTGCCTAATTAACTCGTAGCAAAACGACTCAAGTTTAGAAGCATTAGGAACAAACGCGCTAAGTAGCCCAACTTGGTGTGTGTTAGACTCAAAGTTACGGTGTTATCTAAATGAGACCATCTTTCGTTATATAAGCTAACTTAATTAAGAACTAGCAGATGAGAGTGGGCGCCGGCGGGCGGTATGGGATGCTGCGAGGTAAGATGTAGGGACTTGTATATGCAATTGTAACTAGGTTTGTTTACAGAAAACAAGAAATAAATCACTCGAAAAGTAAAGTTATATAAATCACTCGAATATTAAATTTGTTGCAGTCTAGTGTGAAGTCAGATTTCCCATAGGTAGCTTCCTAAAACTATTAAACTATTCTGCATACATTGTAACTTCTCATAATTTTGGCGCTGATTTCCCTTTTTTCATAACAAGAGATTGTAACATTACAAGGTACATACCTATACCAATTACTTAGTTAGACTTCAAAGATGAAATGTGTGGTTAAAGTAAAAGCCTAAGCAAGGGTCACTAGGATTCCATTCATCTCTATACAACAACGTGACTATATTATTATACTGATACATTTTTAATAACTAAATTAGAGATATAAAAAAAAATGTAATAACTCTTAACTCTCTACTGTTATGCCCAGTAGAAGGACATATGCTCTGTTGCGGGATGTAAGAAGCTCATTAATTTAATAAACGTAAATTTCAAGCTGCTACTTACTCACCAGCAACCGTCGAGGCCGCTAAACTAAGTGCCGTCACTTATGTGTGCATCGCGCGTGTGTTCGTCCATTGCGGGACAACTGCGGCTGTGTGCGTTGTCGCCTATGTGTGCGCCGCAATGGATTAGTCTTATAATAAAAGTTTTTGTAACAGATGTTGGATATTAAACACGGCTTCATATTAATAGCCCCTAGACGCGACCGAGGAAAAATATATAAAAAGTTGGCAAATTAACAATGTTGGTAATTTGTTGTGTTGCGTCTGATTTGTTTGTTTACCCCACGTCTTTGTTATTGATGTCGCGAATATTAATAAATTGCAGCCATAACTCGGAATGGGGTGGCAAGGGTATGTGGTAATGTAATTAGATAGTCAAATTAATTGTCTGATGAAAAGTTTTCCGGTATTTTCATTCCGATCGGGAAGAAAGGTTCTCGAGTGCCGTCTATGATAAGAAGAAGCGTGGGCAGGCCTAACTAGATGAACCGACATGATCTGGTTCAGGTGGTGAGTAGTCGATGGGTGTTGACTCCATCCATCTGTGTCGGAAAGGCATTCGATTAGCAGTGTACATAATAGGCAGTAATGATATAAAGATGAACCGGCATTACTTAAAAAAACACGATCCCGTCAAGAACAAAGTGACGCAGCTTATGCAAAAAAAAATGAGCATCCATTTAATTGGAACACAAGTACTTTATAGGTAGAGCGCTAGAATAGATACTAGCTACGGCATCACGTTGCTACGCCGTAGTAACTTAAGTTAGTTCACGAGTTAAGATGAATCATTCAGCTGCTGTATTTTTGAAGTGCCATAGCTTCTTTTGTTGCAGAAGAAGCTTCGAGAATAATAGATATTACAAAGTAAAAAAAAATACATAAAGAAATAAAACGAAATAATACACTCAGTGCAGTGACAAATTATTCATTTGTAAAAGTGTTAAGACTAAACAGATATGAAGGGTTGTAATTGACACTAGTTTATTTGTTGGTACTACATTGATTAAATTCCCTTTCAGTCAAATTACAATAATTTTTAGCTTAATTTTTTACCAGACCTTGCTTATTTTATTGATATCTGATTGAATGATCAAAATATAATTACTAATCAGGATGAATAGCAATATAAATATATAATTAAATAATTGTAGACCACTACTATGTTATCCGACGCTCTTACGGTGAAGGAAAACATTGTGAGGAAACCTGCGCACGCCTGCGAAGAGATTCAAAGGTTATGCGTGAAGTCGTCCAACTCGCACTGGGCCCGTGGGCCCGCGTGGATGACTAAGGCCTATTCACCCTATACGGGTAGGCTAGTGCGCCTCGGTGGGGACGTTTAAATAAGATGATGATGAAACCACTACTAATTAAACGTATTCAAGAACCAAATTCAACGATGATCTTTACTTAAAATATGTTAGAAAGGGATAGCGCGCTATATACAATAAATAGCGACATTCCTTTCTAACTATATTTAAGTAAAGATCATTCGAGTCTCGTTGTAAAATACGGGCGTTTAAGAGTTTTGAAAGATAATACATTTATTATGTCTTTGATTATATTTTGGACAGTTACTTACCGTGCTGCAGCGTTGGTCTGGTCAGTAGCGTTGTATTATTCATGACAACAGATTAGCTATCTTTATAAGTATTTAAGGGAAAGTTGGAGAATAAGTTACTTTTTATATGATGGCAATTTTTCCGGTGGTTGTGACATTCAATGGTTGTGCGTGAAGTCGGCTAATCCGCATTTCGCTTGCTTGGACGACTAAGGCTATACACACTATATTTAGGCTGAGTGGGGACGTTTATGAGCTGATGATGAAGCTCTCACATTCAACGAGATACAACGCGCGTTGCACGCTGGTTTTATGTAAGTCTGTTATATCACTCCGGTCGGAAAGACCCATTTATTCTGGCTCTTACATACGAAAATACTTTGTAAATGGCGTCCATATAAAACGCGCGGATCACGTAAGCAAATAAGAGAAACTGCTCAACTAATATCCCCGTTCGTTTGTCCGACATTGGCTAATTACTTATGTAAACGCTCGTGGTCGCCCGTTCGGGCAACGTCCAACATTCTTAGAAGCTGAAACTAGTGAACTCTTTTTCTAAGTATTTAGTTAAAATCATAACTCCTATGTATTGTTTGACGACCCATTTGGTGTAATGGTTAAGGGTTCCGGGTTCGATTCCCGTCAGTTCAAACATTTGTGTGCATGAACTGTCTGTTTGAATTGGTCTAGGTGTTTCTATGTATGTTTGTATTTATAAGAAAAAGTATACAAGTATATTTATCCGTTGTTTAGTGCCCATACTACAGGCTTTACTTAACTTGGGGCTATATGGCGCTGTGTGAATGTCAGTGGATACTTATTATCCACGTTAACGCTCTATTAAACCTTCTCTTCCTCTTCTCTTCACAATTATTTTTTGCCGAAGCGGGGTTTTAAAGATGCAAAGCAAAATCATAGAAATTGAGTTAATATTTATGGAAAATTGCATTGAGCATCTCCGTGGTCTTATTGCCTTTGTGGTCTAGTGCGCTTAATATGTGGGTTCGAATTCTGCGGGAAGACCTCATAGATTAATTCACTTTGTGCGATTTTCCCAGATTTACGTCATCATCATCATTAGACTATAACATCCCACTGCAGGGGTAAGGCCTTCCCCCACATGACAGCTATTGGGAGATTGGACCACAACCCACCAAGCGGGCTCAATACGTATTTCGTTATGCATTTTCTATCGCATATATGTGGAGTGCTCCGAGGCACTGTTCGGGCTGATTCCCGCTATTCTCTTTCCATCAGGTGATCTGTCTGCTCGTTTGCCTCCTATCCTATAAAAAGTGTCTTAACCTAACTGGGGAAATCGCACAATTGATTATGTCATAGTCTCCCTGCAGAATTTGAACCCACGACCCCCGGATCAGAAAAGATCACGGAGCAGTAGAGTTGAGCTCGAATAGCGTATGCAGAGTTTACATTCTTGAAATATCGTCACAAGGCAAAACTTGTGACCATATTGCATTGTGTAAATTAGTTAAAATTACAACTTACAGTCGTAAGGAAGCCATGATTATGCAAGTGTCACCCTTTTGTGACATCTGTGTCTTAAATGAGCTGTGGTGGCGTACGCAATTATAGTCTCATTGACGGAAATGGTGGACAGACAAAGTAATTTTGTAATATATAACTGGAACTTAAGGAGCACCTTATGTTTAGAGCAAACGTTTGTTTGCAGATTCTTCAAATGCTGTAACAATATAGGTTGGATAATAATATAGGGATCTTAAAGTGCAAGAATTTGATGGCGTTGTGGCTGGTTTGGTTTGACAATCGTCCAAGTTAAGTAACTCTGGCAAGAGTCGACCACCAGATGGGTTACCAAAAATCCTTATCTTGAGTACCTCAGTGCAGCTCATTAAACATCCCCACTGGTGCAGGAGCCACTATCCGTAAGGATGTTTAGGCACTGGGCGGATTGATCGATTTTACGCAGTACCTTTGAATCTCTTCTCTGGCGTGCGCAGGATTCCTCACGATGTTTTCCTTCACCGTAAGAGCGTCGGACAACGTACATATAATTTCAAAAAATCGAAACATATTGGTACGTGGCAGGATTTGAACCACAGTCCTCCCGGTAGGAGGGTAACAGTCCACACCATTGAGCCACCTACGCGATCGTCAATTACATGCAGGCCGATATCGAGCCATCGCGGGTTCGGAGTGACAAAGACAACGTGTTCATATGGTGTTTATTTATATTTTTACTGTCCTGAAATTAACGCAAACACGCAAAGGCGTGAACGTGTGATGCTAAAACTAATGACTCAATTCAGCCACTTTTTATCGACTTTGGGTCATTCAACCCGAACCCGTCTTGACTTAGGACTTTTTACCTCACTCCTTCCTGTTACCTACATAATTAAAGTAGAGTTAGGTGTAAAAAGCGGCGGGGTAATGACATTTTAATTGTACCCGTGATTACGGGGAGTGTGTGGTTCTGTCGCGTACTCTCATCCTGTCATTACGGATAATTACATTATGCTTCGTTACGGCGGGAAAGAGAGCAACGTTTAATTGAAGCGTCACTTTCGCAGATGACTCGTAATGATATTTTTGGACTGCTTTATTGTGGAATCTTTTACTAAGCAGTTAACGTTTTGTCTCTGCATAGTCATAGTGGAAAAGTCTTTCTATTGAATGCCTTAAGGGGACTTCGATAGGGTAAATGTGTGATGTCAAGACTATATTTTTTATGTTATAAGTGTACAGGACGGTCTGGACGTTCACCTGATGGTAAGTGATACGCCAGACCATGACAGACAGTAACAACTGATAGACAGTCATTATTATCCATCAATGCCGCACTGCGCCCGTCACCCGAGACAACAGATGTTAGGTATCATATACCCGGTAATTTAGCTACAGTGCCCTCATCCCGAAACACAAAAGTGCATAACACTGCTGTTTCACGGACTGATATCTGGCACTGCGGTGGTACCTACCTAGACGACTCACTATCGAGTCTACCACCTAGTAAATACCACATAGTATTATTAGCAACAGATGATGAATGCTTCTCAGAAAGGTAACAGGTTCTCATTAGGGAAGATTATGCATGTTCTTATTTATGAACTGACACGCAGAAGCATTTGATAACACTCAAAGCTTAAAACAGTGTCGGTTCTAATTCTTAAACATATAAGCGACGCACGTATGATGAAATAGTAAAGCCTAGAACAAGTCAATGGGCGTTAACTACTAGGGATCGATCCGCGTGGAAATCATTATGGCAGGCCTTCGCTTAGCAGAGGATATTAGGTCTGTTTAATCATCATTATTGCTATAATAATGATGATTAAACATATCACTGTAGGATAAATTGCCACATAACAAAGCAAAGGGAGTTTAAGCTGCAACCCATCGAAACTACAAGTTTAATATTAAAGAGCTCAAACATAATTTAAATAGTCGTAATTATTCCGTCACACTAAAATGTATTCACTGGAAACTCAACTGCAATTATTTATACAAATATAACATCCACGCTAAAAAAAAAATCTGTTACACACCGTGATTCAATTGTGAGCAAAAAAGAAACTTAATCATGAGAAACAATAATAACGTATTCGTAGAAATTAGACCGAGTGTAAGTACGGGAGCCACGCAACTTAGAGTCGATTTTTATTTTTGAATGCCAAATGTAATCGACTGTAGACTTTAATGCTTCACGTGCAGAGATTATAATTGTATATTGCGAGATGATGATTTCACTATTGTTAAGGCTGTACGACTATCAATTATGGTCATAGTGTATGAGAGCATTGTGATCGAGCAGTAGCTTTCATTCGGACACTGACGATTGAAAATTAAAGAACCGATATAATTTGGGATGAGCTAGTGATGGGACTCATATTTTTTAAATTGACGATGTAGAGTAATGAGTAATTATTGGGTAAATATGTGTTACCAATTTGGGGACTAAACCCTAACTTACCTAATTTTGGTGCTGTGAAATAGTTACCCAGCAATGCGCTTTTTAATACAAGCGGGGCTACTTAAAACATACCACGAATATAGTAATAACTTGTAATTAATAAGCGTCGTGCCATGTGTGGACGGTAGATTAGAATACAGAGTCGTATTAGAAACAAAATTTAGAAGATAACTGCAGGTAGTAAAGTTTTCAAATTTAGCCGAACCTTTCTTGAGGTAATGCTTTCTTCTAATACATCTGAAAAATCATGGAGATTATAATAAAAAGCTTCTCAATATCATGAGCTTTTAAGAAAGAGAATACATATGTGTATAGAGTTAAGTTTATCTGGGAGTAGTGAGTTCTATGGGGAGCACACTGTGATATAAGTGCGATTTTCCCAGTTTGGTAAGAACAATGCAAATTAATTGTTTCGTGTTATTACCTTTTTTTGAATCTAGAATTACTTTGCACTGCAGTGGGACTGTTTTTGTAATTGAGTAGTTGATAGAGTGTCTACAAATGCCTTGTTTCAATAATATTCTGGGGTAAATAAACTGTAAAACTTAACATGTAAAAATTCACTTATTCAATATTAAGTAAGTAAATCTATCGATACGTTCCCATCTCTATCGAGCCGGCATTAACACGTCACTCGTAGAGATGATAATAGCTCAGGAGCTGTGCCCCACTTAATTGCTTTAATAACTTCCTGTGTCAAAATAACAAAAGAGCGATGCGGTATTAACAAAACGAGTAATGAGTGTAATGACGCACATTCGGTAGCCAGCTCCTGGACTATGTCCGAATTGTAATATTTGACAAAAGCAGTTTGTGTGTCTTCAAATGAATGACAGTGTTTTGACGTCAACCATAATAAAGCAGCAATGAAGCGTAAACATTAGAAATGTTACGTTGAGTTAGAAGAAAATTGGGCTTGATGTCTTGTGTTAACTAGTTCAAATGAGGCAATGTTCATATAAATGGTTTGATTCATAATAGACGCGATACGAAAAGACGTCAATTATACACAAAATAAACATTAGTTTCTGTCCCTTGCTTTCTATTTCAAGACAAATGAAACAAATAATAATTGAAATAAAGAGGCGATTACCGTAATTAAAAAAGAGCCGACCAGCTAATTTTATTACATTACCGTAAGAGCATGGTTTTTATGGGTTTTTGTCATCAAAATAATTAGGAATTTTTTATACTAGGACTAGACAAAATTGCATAACAAGCTAAATCAACTACTAGTCTACACTTAGCTGGCAGAAATATCTTCAAATGAATAAAGAAACAAAATATAGACAACACTATTGTTGACATTTGAATTTAGAACACTTTATGGTTTAGGTTTACTCTATATCGCGGCAATTGGTATTATTTTTTGGCTTGATAAAGAGAGCCATAAGCTTCGATAGTGTCTATTATCGAAGGTCAAAAGCTTCATAAAATTATGAGGTATTTTTTTTAACTCTAACTTTGATACTCTTTACAGAGTGGTCGTGGTCTTTAGCTATTACTATACTTAAGGTTGGAGGACGTGAAGTAAATTAAAAGTATGTATTCATACATTTAGGTATTTATTCTAACTTATATAACTTAAACATAGTACTAGCAATATGAATATTAAAGTACTCAAATACGGACACGGATCTGCATGTACAATTAATTCCGGGTCATTACTACGCCTACTTACCACAGCTCAGACAATAAGCATACTGCAATCAAAAACCGTACGCCAATACGACTGTATTTGATTTGCACGTGTGTTCATTGTATTGGGCTATGATTCAAATGAGTCATGTTTATGGTTTAACTGAATGGCCAGTAGCAATTATGATTGCGTTGGATTTAAAAAAGGAATCGGTTAGGGTTTGCTTTTTTATTGTACTATAGATTAGGTCTTGTTTTCGGAAACTAACGCAAACATGAATAATAAATCTCCGAAATTTCGAGATAAATTTCATTAAATATTTTAAAAAGGTTTAAAATTTATATTTGATATCTTAAGACCAGGTCGTTAATACAAATAGTTACTAATTATTGTCAGTCTAAAATCTGCCTTTCCCTATTAAAAGGGTAAAAAAATACAGATGTTCCATTTCATATGAAGAGTCACTTTTTTGTTGTTATCGTGATAGCGTTGATCTATGAGTATTACTTAACAAAGATACATTTGTTTGTAATATAACGATCTATTACTTAACCTATATATATTCGTCTGTAATATACATACATTTGTATCTAGACCTTTTTACTTAACCGTGGACGTCATTAAACATGCACTATGATTATTGAAACGGACGTTCATTGATTTCAAACAGGGCCTGCGATAGCCTAAGGCCAGTTTGCCTTCAAATTGGCCCTAGCAAAATTACAGACCTCACTACTGACCCCCCCTATTTGATGCCTGTAGGCATAGCACTAACATCCCTTAGTACTGAGTTACGACTCTATGGTCATTTTGAATTAAGAAGCGTATAAGTGATATAGATGGTTTGGTCAGTATATGAATAAATTAGAAAATTATGCATTGTCATCTTCGGGAGGAAAGTTTAACCCATTCATAACCCACTTATTTAATTCTTATATTTCACATTTCTATGCACTCTGCAAATGAAAATATCTATGGGAGGCGGTGTCATTTAATCAAGTGTGCCGCTCGTAAGCTTGTCATATATTGCACTAAAAAATCTATAAGTAGTCGTAAATAATATATCATACTCTGTCTTATAACATTGTGTCAGGTGACAGTCAATGAGCCATTGTGCTTAGCCCCTAACTTTTTAATTACTAACTAGGGACGCAAAAATATTCACACATGACATCCAATAATTTCCCTTCAGCCTGAATCGTAAAACCAAAGTTTGTCATATATTGCATTAAAAAAACTGTAACTGGGCGTAAATAATACATTATACTGTGTCTTATATCATTGTGTAAGATAACAGTCAATGAACCATTTTGGTTAGCACTTAACTTTTTAATTGATTACTAGGGACGCAAAAATATCCAAACGTGACATCCAATAATTTCTCTTCAGCCAATATCAGTAAAACAACGGAGAGAGCGAGACTGTGGCGAGGCATCAATGCAAATAACTATAGTTTTCCTCAGGTACCAAATTTGGGAGTTTCAATTTCAAAATTTCAAAAAGCATTCAAATAAAATTGTACAAGTACTTTGATATAATTTTAAATCACTTATTTGTCGAAATTTTATTAGTAACAGGTCACTTAACAGTCGAGTGGTTCGACTTATTTGAACATAGCATTTCATTTGTGACTTCATATTCATCGTTGCGTAATAAAAGTGTTTATGTACAACTACAAGCCATTCTCACCGTAAAATTACACACATCAACGTTTGTTTGTACAAAGAAGACCATGCCGCGATTAAACCGCCAACAATTACAAAGCTTGTGTCATTAACATAATTGTGGACATTCTGCGACGCGATGAAACCCCAACTGTGAAATTACAGACGCCATTACTAACAATAAGTGCTAATTGTACATTATAACAAAACATTGTACGCATGCCGTCTACTTAAGTTTCATTAAAACTTAACGACAATTATGTGGACTCACGATACTTTGACGAACTGAGCTACGATGGACTGTGTGTCTTATTACATGTTCCATAAATATCTCATTCATTATTTTGTCACTTGTATTCTTTTGTTAAGTACCCTTAAACTACTTTGAAAAACAAATCAAATGAAGTATGAGTAGAGACCATAAAGATGTCCTAAATTTCTGATGCATGATTGCTGAATTTCATAAGAACAATTTTTTTTGGTTCATATCTATATTTATAGATGACAATATCTATATTGTAGGTTGACTGGTACAAGAATACATTTGTCACTACCAATAGGTACTCTTGGGTGCCTCAAAATATTCAGTAAAGAACCCTTCACGGGTACTGCTATCTCACAGGGTTTGCAAGATATTACGTTATTTATGAAATATAATACATGTGTAAATTAACTATGGAGTATACATTACATAGGTACTTTATCGATACCGAAGTCAAAACCTTTAGTGTGCACAATTATACAAAAACCCTCGAAAGGGGGAACTTCTTAAAGCAAAACACCATACCAACGTGTAAGGTAATGTGTTTATAATTTGTTTGTTTATTATCTACTTTGAATTTTATGCCATGTAATTGGGGCAATTTGTATTGTAAAATCAATAGAGCTTAATTAAAGCAATTTACAATTCATACATTAAAGTTTTATCTATTCAATCAACGCGTTGCGTTGGACTGTTTCAACTAATGGTAAAGTTGAAATGGACGGTTAAAAGTTTTAACAAGTGGCCGATTAAAGGGTTCATTATCAGTAATTTAATAAACACACCTTTGTTGTTTTACATATCAATTATTTAAACTTAAACCAATGAACGCCAAGGAATACAGACACAATAGAAAATCAATTGTTTCGAACACCTTTAAATAATGTTAGCGTTCAAAGGGTTAAAAAAATGAACTTTAATTCAATATGGTTTTTCTAAGAACGAGAAAATGTACCTTCCATAAGTGTCAAAATCTTTGTCAACATTTAGACGAGTTTGTACCACTAAAATATGATTGTGAGCACATTTGCCTGCCTGATCAACATTTGTGCCTGAATTAACAAGCCAACGTATAAGAAAGTTTTTTTGACGCGAGTTATCATTGATAATAATCAACCATAACAAGACAGAAGGATAAGCAACAATACACCAAACTTCACAATTAGTTCTCTTCAAAGGTATAATGAAAACCGCACGATAAATTAACGACAGCCGCACAAAAGGCTTACAAACACACCGTTTATTAAAACTCACAAGTACATAGTTGTCCAACCTCTACAGGGTTTAATTGAGGCTTTCCTTTGGATACAGAACGGCTAATTGTAGCTCCAAGTGCTTATTGTGAGTGTTTGTCGGTACATAGATATAGAACGTATAGAAAAGCACCAAAAGTACCCATTTTTTACACGAGTACTACCTTTGATATAAGACCACATTATTGAACACAGTCTGAAAGTGATATGGGTAGGAAGGACGTGATGGAGCGTGCTTGTTCACAAATGGTGCTATACACTTGTTTCATGAATGGCTCATATGTATATGTGGATAAAATAATATTTAAAGGGTTATATGGCTTGGAACTATTTAAAGAACTGACGAGCTGTCCATGCGTTGCATTGTAGAAGTTCCTACTTTGGAGCACGTTGTAGTGAACATTTGAGAAAATCTATCTTAGTACTGTACTATATGATCTTAATTAAGTATATTTTTATCAGTTTCGCTTATGAATATACACTGAAAGCCGTTCGATGAACGTTTGGTAAACGAATGTGATAACAAACAGCTAACTGTGCAAAGATCAAAACGAGGCGTATCAACAAGCTAGCCAGCCATTTTTTGGAAATATTTTAGTGAAATATTGAAATTAGCGGTTGTGTGTTAAATCGTAACTAGGATTAGGATAAACCTTCAAGGATAATTTCATAATTATATTGTAGATATATTTGATATCTGTCATATATGTACAAGGAAAATAAATGAATGACAGTCTTATACCCTTGTAACTATTCCATTGAAGCTATGTTGTTGTTTGTCGGTGCCTTGATTCCTGCAAGTTTTGAGCCCTTGGGCGTATTGTGGGACCGCAACGAGATGCTGAGGTTGTAAACATTCACCATTGCAGTGCAAAATTGCAATTAATACATTTTGTAATCAAAAATGTATGGTGTTCGTGTTGAGCTTGTATATTTTAAATACTTTAATTAGGTAAAGTAAAAAATACTTTAAAAATAAATATTTACTTAGTTTGGATTTTATGTTTTTGTATTGAGTTGAATAAATAGTGAACCACTTTTTGATCGGAGATGAGAGTGACGACATTTATTTTAGCAGCAAAGGAACCCAGGTTGAGGAAAGGAACCCAGGTTGAGCTGATGATGATAATGGAAATATACAAATTGACAGATTGAATGGCACGTTAAAAGCCTCAAAGTTAAATAAAGTCGATTTTTTAATTTTATTTGTTCGAAATTCTTCAAGTAAGGTACAGCACTTTGTTCAACAAAATCGTACATGTTATTGTGAAAGTGTTAAATCATCTATCTACTGTTATTTGTACGTATTATTATAAAGTTTCCAAGGAGTCAGGCGTGAATAAAGTATGATTAATGTCTATCACTCCTTCATTATCTCAAAGTTGTCAATTGTATACCAACAATAAAATTAATACTCAATACTAACAGACCCTGTGTTGTGGTTAATTGTACAATATAATTAAGGCAATTTTCGTATGCGGTTTTGTACACACATGCCAGTTTGTGCCTTGTATTATTATCCCGAAAAAGTTATTTAGCAGTTGGCATTTATTAAGCACCAGTATCTGGGATGGTTAGTGTAACAGATTGTAATATAACAAGATAATGTATTAACCTTAAGTGTGAAGAAGAATTTTGAGTCCGATATTTTTTATATTTTATTTTTTAATACTCTTTTTCGCAATTTTATTTAATAAGTTATCAAGAAAATGACACAAAGGAATACTTCATAATGATTTCATGTAATGTGATCATAATGACGCTAAATTTCATGTAACACTTGGTGCAGTAGTTAACAACACTACGTGGCGTTAAAAACTGGCTGAGGATGATTTGATTGAATAAAAAGAGTTCATCTTTAATGAGAAGGCAATTGTGATATAAATTATTAAAATTGAAGATTCAATGATCATAAGGACTTTTTATTTATAACCTATTTTGCCTTTTATAATTGACTTGGATTTTTTAAATATTTTTCCTTGGGAAATGATGTGTGAAGTGTGGGAACGTCTCTTATTTAATTCCACAATAAATAGTAACACCATGTCATTATTAACAATTGTTTGTTGTACAAGTGACAGCAGCCACTTAGGAAACACCATGTCTACATGATTGCTAACTTGAGAACGAAACTGAACTTTGTAGCCGTTAACGCGTTTGTATTCTCTAATAACAAAGTGTGAACTTGTCAATGCCCCTACAATTATTGGTTTACGCTAGAGCTGGTTCCTCTAGTTCTCAAATAGACCGTCTATCCTTGCCCTATCATTAAGGCTATAAACTCTTCACCTCACTATCTTACCCTAAATCGCAGAGGCGGCGCCTTAATGACTGCTAATGAGTGTTTTTATTATTTTACTGTTGTAAAATAATTTCTTATACGGACGCCTCTTTATACCTAGATAAACATCGAAACTCGCTTCACACCTCCATCTGATAATCGAATTAATGCTCTCATACCATTTCACGCTGTTTTATTGCCCTTTTTGTGTTGTTAATATGTGGTTTTGACTCGTAATTTTGGGTTATCAGTGCATTCGATTGAATTCATCTGGATTTTATTGGCATTGTTCGCCACTGATGATACGGAAGTTTCAAAATTCTGCGAAGTGGTACATCTGTTTGAATGATAATGCCGTGATCGCATATTTCTATCACAATTCCTTTTGTTTGAGCTTGATAGTTCCATAGGTGAAATCAGTATTCAAGACCTTTTTAAATAAAATTCTAAATATTTAATTTTTGTTTTTAAATTATTTACTATATATATATGATGACTTAACGTTTACCTACACCAGAAAAATAAATATTGTAGGTTTTACTCTTACATAGAAACCTAAAATTTAACAAATAACATGTTAGAAGATACTAAAACAAATGAGGCGTTGTTTGTAAAAAATTAAAGATACAAAAAATAAATTTTTAGTTAAAATACCCTAGTAGACACGTTATTAACAACAACTTCTTGTCGTATTTACTTATAACTAATAAATAAATCTACTGAATCACCGGCTAGTTTACTAGGTAAATCTATTGGACACTATAAAGGTGTCGAAATAATTGTTTAGTAATAAGCTATAACAACTAGGTAGCATACAGTTGCTATTTAAAAACTGCAGCACAGCAATCAAAGTGAGCCATCGGCCGATCGCCACGCAAGATAAAGCTCCCCACAACAAAACTTAAGTCTTAACCAAAACGTACACTCTTCAATTCGGAATATTTATCTTTTGTGTTCTAACAACCGTCGAGTGTTGATGTTGCTTAATAACATGTAATTTACATTTCTCGATTTCCGAATTGTGTTCGACATCGTCTAATTTGTGTTATAATTTTCTGGTTTCATGAATTTTTATGAGCGTATTTTTAATGCGGAATCCTTTGTTTTTGGACGATTACCCGGCGGGCGTAAAAAGGCGCGCGATTAAAACCGCATTAAATGAAGCCGTGCTGAGTCAATAGGTCGAGAAATGACATAATTTTTCCTATTCAACCTATCGCAGTCCACTGCTGGACATTACATAATTTGGTTCAATGGTTAAAAATACACTCAAAAGTCCGTAGGTTTCGTTCTACGGCGCGTCTTTCAATCATTGGCCTATTTTTAAATGAGCTTTGTGGTTACCTTTATAGCAAGTTGACTGCAGAATTTTTAGACATTACTTAACACACGTACAAGGGAAAATAATATTTTCTCGATTTGAAATGTATTTTACGGGCATACTCCATTTGCAAAATGTGTAAAATGGGGGAGACCTATGTCCAGGTAGGTCGAAGAGACTCCATTTCATAACAATTTGAATTAAATACCAAAGACCCTATGATTGAACTACATTAAGTAAATTTACGGTTAAAATAATATAGAGTGATATTTCAAGGTGTAAAACAATCGTTATTAAATAATGACTTTGCTATAAGTAGTGAATAGACCCAAAATACGAGTAACTATGATCTGAATACTATAATTGTTGTTAAACCAGAAGTTATTTCAAACATTCAAAATTAAAAATAGATCTGTCAAAATCTTACAGCACAGATTATACAGTCAACACAAACGCGCGCCGAAAAATGACAGATACAAGGCACTGCGAAGTCGGCCCACTTAACCGTTTCTAAATTTAAAATAGTATTTACATTGAGCTATCGAGAGCGTGTAATTAATACAATCTTTGTTAGAGAGTAATTTGCCAGAGCTAATGCTGGCGTGTGTAATCTTCAAAGGGGGATTTAGTAACACGCGTTCTAATCTATTTTAGTCGGGCACTGAAACAGAGAAATATTTACAATCTCTCTGTGGAACACTTCGGCGCATCCGATGGCCGTAACGCGCGAACGCATCGATGTTGGCGGGAAACTTGTGATATTGGTAATGCGCATGATGACTGATAAATACGGCATATACATTTATGATCAATGCGTCGGTGGATCAATGGTGTGGACTGTTGCCCTCGTACCGGGAGGGCCGTGGTTCAAATCCCACCACGTACCAATGTGTTTTCGAATTTTTGGAAAACATATGTACGTTATCCGACGCTCTTACGGTGAAAGAAAAACATCGTGAAGAAACCTGCGCACGCCTGCGAAGAGATTCAAAGGTTGTGCGTGAAGTCGTCCAACCCGCACTGGGCCCGCGTGGACGACTAAGGCCTAATCACCCTATACGGGTAGGCTCGTGCCCTTCGGTGGGGACGATTAATGAGCTGATGATGATGAAAAGGACATCATCATTAGCATAATAACGGTCCACTGCAAGGCACAGTCATTCCTGCAGCACATGAGGAGATTGGGCTGAAAACTACCACGCGGATCCTAATGCGAATTGGTGAGTGTTAACTGCTACCATACTAAGACTGTATCCGTGACCAATGGCTAAACTTCTCCTCGGTTAAAAAAATACGGACAGACTGTCATTAATACATAAAATGTGTCCCTGAAAAGACAACAGCGGTCTATAAGTATCATTTGGTACCGATTTCTTATTAACAAAATATTATATTATAAACCATATTTTAAAAATAGATAAGAAATGAAAATACTTCTTATTTAACCGAATATAAACCTACTGATCAGTTACAGGTAACCTAACGCATTTCCGTTTGTTCGTTTAAGTCTAGATTTTGAAATATTTGAAAAACATTCGAATACATTGAGCAGTTTATTACTGGTAATTTTAATCATTAAGCAAGTAAAAATTAACATTGTCCATTGACAGCATCTTAACGTTAACCTATTTGTTTAATATTCTCTTATTTAGAGCTCATACATGAACTGATATAATACTAGTATACATATGGTATGGTATCACAATTCTCTTTATTTGGCCCAAAATTTCTAAACGTCGCGTTAAAAATTTTAATACGTAGCACAGCACGTTCATGTTCTAGTACAAATTATTGGGAGACTTCAATTTGCAGAACACCACTAAATGCTATTTGGTCTGAAACCGCTGCATCGATACTGAGTCAGCCGCGAGATATGATTGGATCGTACCAGATGAAGATACATTCATTAATGTTTATGACCGCCCGCATACTTGACATCGCGTCGTGAATCCGACGCGCGCGACTAACCTTTTTTATTTCGCCCCTCAAACAGTTTTGTTTCATGATTAACTGCGGCTGTTCATCTTCTAATATCACGTTTAGATGCTTTTGGAACATTTCTGATTTACAAGACAATGAAAAACTACAAAAAATTACATCTTTTTACGCCAAAAAGTTTAAGTTTCAGTTTTCAATCTACTGTTTATAAAAACACAAATGTGTTATAATTTTGCGTTTGAATTGGCATCATCGACTTAGCGAAATCTCATGTTCCGCATTTTGATTAATAGGCTCTGATTGAGGTTGCGTAAACCTACTCAGATCGAAAGATAGCGAGTTATTAAAACATGTTGATGTTTACATCCCTACGGATTTACATTAAATTATAATATTCCAATAATAGTAAGTGACTATTAAACATGGTTAACAACTCCACGATTAGTCACGTTTACTATGAAACGCGGGCAGAACAGACGTATTTAATCAAAATCCTTGCACCCATTCCAAACGTAATAAAATAATGTCATTTTTTTTCTGCCGCCATATTTTTTGTCATTTCCATTGCAGCCCACGCCGGGAGTAATTAAAAACAAAAATAAACAGCGCAGCGAATCGTAAAAAAAATATCTTCGTCAGTTATAAATGAGTACAGATGAACGTAGAAGCAATAAAACTGATTCAAGTCACCGAAATAAATATTACGAGTGTTCCAAAGTATAGGTGAGGATACATAGTGCTTTAGTAGCCATGCCAAAATGTATATTCAAGGAATGCTGTTAAAAGAATTAGTTTTAACCACGTGTTATTGATTGGAAGATATAAATATGTTTATGACAGTCCAATACAATTTTAAATTTGTGTTTGTAATAAATAACGCAAGAGCGATGAATAAGTAAACAATATAGTTAGTGCAGCAACTTTTAGCGCGGGTGGTGTTGCAATAATTTATGTTCCAGCAAGCTTGACGCACCTTCCTTGGCTTCCATTAGAACGTACTACATAATCTTCAATTTATCTCTACCAGCTCTCACAATAGCTAAAGCTGTAACGTTTTATGTATCGTTAAGTAATTGTGAGGGTCGCTCATATCACTATTTCCAAAGCGTTGCAATAAAAATTGGTCCAGATTCCACATCGAAAATAAGACGTTTTTTGGTCGCGAGCCAAGTTCATTATGAGCGTTCATGAAATTTCACATTTGAATTATTTTACTGTCTGACTTATGGCCGTTACTTAAATATTTGGTAAACAGGAAAAATATAGCTCTGATCGATCAAATTTAATGTATACCACTAAAATAGCGGCTTAAGTAGATCAGGCATTATACTATGAAAGCTTTGGATAATTTAAAAACTTTTAGTGCTGTGTTTAAGATGAGGAGAATTTTATGGTTTGTTAGTTTAATCTACATATTTCATAGAAACATGGACTAGAAACAATAATTTCATAATTACGATATTTTCATATTATGCTGCTGTAGAATCAAGATCAAAATAGCATTTTTTTGTTTCACTGTAAATAACTTTCTTTAAGATCATATTAATCAAGAAAAATATAATGTCTGAAGTCATTGATGGAATTCCTAGACATATAATAAGGTAAGGCGCTTACAGAATTAAGCAACGGTAACCGCAAACATTTTATTGCATAACATCCAACAAAGCAATGGACATTGCATAATTCCAGTATGCAATGCAATCCAACAATAGAACGGTACATTATGAATCATCTCCAACTGATCCATTCGCCAGCCGAAGATTATCGAAGTAGAACACTAACACTCTCGGGATGCATTAAAACGCACGTGAACCTAATTTACGCATGCAAATCCCAGGAGTAGCCAACTTTAACAAAGTAGTAGTTGATGCATCAAACGCTGTGACGTTTGTGGCTAATAAGTTTGAGACATTAAAATATCATGCGCGCAGTCAACAAAACGCCACCTTCGGTGAAACCTAGCGTTAACTGGCGCATATTTATAGTGCACCATCTGTCAGATCGTTACCGTTCCAATTTCAAATTGAACCGGTGTTCTAATTGGATTGTATTTTTGTGTAAAGTACTTCTTATTTTCACACATTGTTACTAACACATACAATGTTTATACTCGTATGAGCGTAATTGGGATGTGTCCTGTGATCGTGTGTTGTCTGTTTCGATTGAGAAGTAACACGAGGTTTGTATCTGGAACTGATTAGCGCGATCGACGTAGTCATGAATAGATACGTGTTGTTGCGCATTAAGTATGCTTTAGATTTTATTATTTAATGATTCATCTTAGGGTTATAGAAATAGTATGGAATGCTTGCGCTGTTCGCGTTGAAAAGCCAGTAATAATAGAATATTGGCGCATCTGCCCCACAGTATATGTTTAAATGTTATTACTCCAACGGTCGTATGATATGCTGTTTCCAGTTTATTTTAAGAGTGTTTTATGTTTTTAATTGCGATACCAGGATTATTACTCGGCCGTCAACTAAAATTTTTACAGCTGTTTTTATTTCGCCGATCTGACCGATGACAGAATTAAGATTGTTTATGAAATTTTCATGGCTTAAATTAAAAGATATGGTTAATAAATTAATGTTTCAGACGTGTTACTATCTTAATAATAATTTTACAATGTGTTAGTGTATAAGACGAAACGAAATTCGGGCCTCTATGAAAAACATCGTAAGTGCTTTGTTAATAATAACATTCTACGATGAAATATATTATGTTTGAAATTTGAGGGATAGTTTAATATATTTTAATTTTATTTCATTTCCTTTTGATATATTCATATTATGACTTCGAATGTCAAGTTATGATAAATGTTACGTGATTTCAGTTTGTTGGCAAACCTATTTTTGTGGGATGATGCCGAAATTTTAGAATTTTAATGTATCTAGATGATCTAGAAAGTTATGATTGAGAGCTGCAAACACGAAAATAAAGCCTGAAAGCACATTACACAAAGTACATAAGTAAAGTAAATCCTTACCTATAGTAAGTGTTAGTTAAAAATACTTCCATTTAATCAAATATTTTATTAATTTTATGATGCATCGAAATGTGTTAAATTTTGCTTGCATAGGACATGAGCACTTTGACGGATTTAAAGCCATCTGCGCTCACAACTTACCCCGTGAAGATGTGAACGCCTTTTACGGATATCAGCGAAGAGTCTATCCAAAAAAAAGTGCCTTTTATTAGTGTGCTTTGTAACTAAATTTTTCAACTTCGAGAGATGTTAGGGTGATTTTTTTCATGCTTTACATGTCTTTTTTGTCAATGATTCTGACGCCCTAATGTGTTATTGGAAAAGTCATTCAAAGAGTTAAATTTAACACGATATTTAACATTTCAGTACTCGACCGCTTGTGTTTTTATTTTTATCTAAACTTTTAATGTGTTATTAGTTATTCATCACCATCAGCTAATAATACGTCCCAATGAAGGGCACGAGCCTACCCGTAAAGGGTGTATAGTGCGAACTGGTTGACTTCACGCACAACCTTTGAAGCAATTCGCAGGCGGGCGTGTACAGATTTCCTCACGCTTTTTTCCTTCACCGTAGTATTGAATACATTATTACTATTATTCAAATAGTAGGAAGACTTGATGGCGTTGTGGCTAGTGCGTTTGAGTGTCGAGCGCGAAAGTTAAGCGACTATAACTATGATCTGTTTTTAGATGGGTGACCAATTATATAACCATAGTCGGAAACATGTTTCAGAAGGCACATAAAGCCATTAGTCCTAGCTATCATCTTGCGATGGTAATTGTTATCACCCACCAAAGCTTATTTAGTCCGTGTGGTGGGTTTCGTCAAATCTCTTCACATAGAAATGATAAGAGTATGGGTCATTCAGTGAAACTCTTTAGGCTGCTTGTTTAATCGATTGATGTTATATTAGTTAATGGCCATCTATGAAAAATCAAAGTCATTAAAGCATAGACTAGAGAAATCACAAGACAATCACGACCACCCAGGAAGGAAGAAGGCTATCGTATCCACATATCATTATTTAAATTAAACATTCTTTTAATTTGGTACAGTACACCAATTTGTTTCAACTTAAGTTGCCAGTCAGCCATTTACACAATCATGTTGCACTTTATTATACTTACCATACAATAGAATCACCGTTTCGTAATCATCACGAAAGCGCCTAAATCTGAAATTAACGTGTAACATAAAAACCATATCTCTAGATCCCTACCTGCCCGCGCGACTTTTAAAACATCGGAAGAGGTTGAAGCGTTTGTCTCAATCGTCGAGGCTCTCAACACTCTGGTCAGACTATTCCGAGCACGGCCTAAAGCAGTGCCATTAATGTCGATCATTAAATATGAATTATAAATATAAAAGAAAGCACAAGAAAAGCAATCAGGCCGTCCATTATTAGATTAAATATCTTGAGTTTGTGTGCACTTGCCGTTGGCTACGCAATCGTGTGAGTAACTACAAAATGGCGGTACTAGTATTTTTGCGCTATTTTTGATAAGACTTTTTTTATAATGTATCAAGGTATCAAGTGAACTATACAATAATAATTTATAATTACGTTCCTTAAAGGCATAATGTGAGTCATGGCTAAAGGGTTTATTTAGGATTACTAGTAGGCAGACTCGGTACTGAGTCGTCTCGGTAGGTACAGTGCCAGATATCGTCCCATGGAATAGGAGGGTTTTGTACTATTGTGTTTCGAGATAACGGCTTCGGTTATAATAAGAGACTTATATTTTTGGCAATACTGGCGAAAACTAATGACAGTTTCTGTTATTAATTTCACCAACTCATATCACTTGCCGCAGGTGAGCGAATGATCGTCCGGTTCACTGTATGACAAAAATATTATGATAACTGACTTTTACAGCCCATGGCCGTCCGAAGCTGGATTTAGCTTCCTTATGGATAATGAAAGATTCTGCCATAATCTCCAAGCTTGGCAGTGGGGTTGGATAAAGCTGTGAGTACCGATAATAGATGAGATGTATGTAACAAGAGTGCGAAATGTGTTCTGAAGCCATGTCGAGGTTCAGTTCAATGTATGAAGAACCCAAAAAATATATATATTTATACTTCTTCTCAACTTTCTTGTTAGAACCTTATAGCGGTTCACATAATACTTATACTTAAAAAGTTTGAACAGTGTAGTGGTAATACTTTCTGAGAAAAAGGGTTGTGGCACACGGACGGACAGACAGACAGACAGACCTGACGAATCTATATTTTTTTGCCATTTGGCTACGGAACCCTAAAAATACGGTCGGACTGTCATTAATACATAAAATACGTCCCTGAAATGACAGTTGTTGTCTATTATGCCATTTTAACATTTTTTTTGTATATGTACTGATTTTAGTATTTGAAACTAAAAATATGTAATCGTATTTTTTTATGAAACGTAATTTCTGGATTATTTTCCATTAGTTTACTACGGTTTTTGTTCCATTTCACAACACAAGCCATGCTCTTTTTTAGATTTTACGAGTATGTCCTTTTATAATCTTTGGACACTCAAATTGATCATTAGTAGTCTTATTTACTCACCTATTTCAGTCCCGAACTAAAATTCCCCAATTAATTTTAACCGTGAACCAATTCCCGGCGGCACGCATTCTTCGGAAAATAGACGCAAATCAATCTTATGGGACAACGTGGAGAATGCACGGAAAATATCACGCGTCCAACATATCTATGCCAAAGTCAAATTAGATGCCACCGCTCATATTCTAAAACAGCATAATTCAAAATTGACAATTTCGATACTGTGATATTGACTGGGTTGTGACGAAATCTTATGATAAAACTTAATATAAAACATCTTAATACTAAAAGTCATTTTTTATGGATAATCCATATAACTACGAATTCTTTATTTTAGTTACAAAAATGTTCAAAATTCGTATTCCAATGCTATAATAAATGTATGGAAATAATTCCTTTTAACAAATAAAATAAAAACTGTCAGTAAACATAATTATTAAACCACAATCATCAAGTGACAACCATAATAAGGTATAAGTAAGTGGTAACGTCGGTCTAATGCAGGTAACCGTTTTCGCAGGTTGCCCAAGTGATTTTCCAGCAGAATCATTTTTCTACATAGGTAAAATGAGCAAACAAATGTGATAGTAAACGAAACGCGTACATTGCATCCCAGAGAATTTGGAAAAGCGTTGCTTTTGATATGAAAGAAGTTAGTAATCGATCTGACCTAACAGTGATGGGCAATTATTATTATTGTAAATAAATAATAATGGGTGGACAAGGCCAGCCATTATATTTTTAAAATTTTACGCAGACACAAAATTACTTCATATTCATATAGTTCTATATTTTCTCCTCATTATATTATTGTGATGTGAACATGTGTGACGTTTCTTATATTTTTGCAGGTAAGCTGTAAAGCTTCAGATTTTAAGTTATGTAGTGTCATATTGAAAGTAATATACGCCGACACAGCCCATTAACACGGTACGCACTATTTCAATATAAAAACCTGTAAAACAGTTTCTAAACCGACATATTGTATGAAATATTAGCGGTGATTAAGGTTTATCGTTTCCGTTACTAATGTTGAAATTATCACGAGTTATATGGCATTTTCCTGTCACGTTCAGAGATTTGCAGTGAAGTAGATGAAAAAGTGAAAAGATATATATGAGGGATTCCGTGTAAAATGTACCAATAGTGTTGGTCGATGGCCATTTGAGGTTTATTATGAAAAGATTAATTGTGAAAAGTGCATCTCAAAAATCTATAGTGATGAAACTATTCGTTCCGCAATAAGTATGGGATTATATGTTACGGAGTGAACAGGACGGTCAGGACGCTCCCTGATGGTAAGTGATACACCTAGCCAGGACAGAGCGGCATTGATTGAGATCAACAATTGATAAACAGTTAACATTCTCCATCAATGCCGCACTGCGCCCGTCACCCGAGACAACACATGTTAGGTCCCTTATACCCGGTAATTTCACTAGCAACATTGCCCTAATCCCGAAACACCAAAGTACATAGCACTCTTATTTCACGGGACGATATCTGCCACTGCCTACCTAGACGACTCAGAATCGATTCAACCACCAAGTAACAACATAGTCATTGATCTGTATTTTTAATAGCGCTTCAACAATTTCCGGCTCGATACAACTGCATATGAAAAATATAACTCCGAAATATCTATTAAAATTGGTTAAACCTAAATCCGCCAGTGGAACATGATAGTAGAAGCGAAACATGAAGAGAAATTTATTGTTCCAAAGACAAAAAGACCAGTACGTCTCCTACTCACACCGTAATTATTCATTCCAATCAAATCAGAGCGTGTTTCTCTACAGTGTTATTGTAGCATTGGCTACGCTGTAACTCTCTTCCAACATTATCAGATTCCGTCACACTTTATGTAATTCCGTCGGTCCCTTAATGAGTCGGTGTAACGCAATGAGTCCACCACTCATAGTTATGAGTCGGTCATTACGTCCAATGGCATTTATAGAAGTAATTACAATAGAAAGTTCATTCGTTTCGGTGACAAAGTTGTTATAAATGGACGCATTTAGGTGGTGGTGTTATTAGCTAGCTTTATTGTTTGTTCATTTTGATTCGATATCCAACGTCGATGGTTGAAGTAATCAAGGAGTCTCAACTAATCGATCATATTTCATCAATCACTAAATTAGTAATAACGTTATTAGGCTAGTATCCATAATACACTGAGAAATAGTCAAAGTTTATAAAATTATAAATGTGGGGGAGTCATGCTTCCGCACGAATGGGTGGTTGACCGGAGTGATAATACGGCCTCCCAGAATCCTGATGTTGCTTTGCTTGGTGTTTTGGTATATAAGTTAAGTTTCCGGAAGCCCAAAATCCAACTTCCCCTCCCTTCAATTCCTTTTATCTTTCCGTTTTCACTCACTCCATCTTTGTATTTGCTAGAGCCCGTGGGTGATGGTATCACTTCTTATGCTTGTTTAAAGCACTTATAAATATCATTTTTTTTTCTGGAAAGATATCAGGCAAGCTCTCCTGGCAAAGTGCAACGTACTCCTAGAAAAGCGTTCTCTCATTAAATTAAATTCCGGATCTCTGAATTTTTGTTGCGTATGCAATGGTTATTGGCGATAATGCCACTTACCGCCAGAGGAACCTAATTATACTCATTTCTCGAATTTTATCTAATTAAAAATAACCACCAGTGTCATTATGCTTTGGACTATGTGGAAATGATACTTAAAATATTTATATTATGTAACTTTCTTATTTTAAATACATTAATTTTATCAACAGGTAAATGAAACACATAAAAAAGTAAAAACAGCACGTTATATGTGTATTTCAAAGCTTCAATAATAGTACCAACACACCGAAACACGTTAATGCCTCGCAAACAATTCCTGGCCAACTCATTAACACAACCAAACATCAAACTCATTCCTAATCGCGATCGTCCCAAATTAGGCGCAACTTTTTCCTTAATTAGGAAAGTATGATTAACAAAGCGCAATCACGAAAACAAAAGTCTTATCATTGGGGCCGTCGGGCATTGATCGGGAGCAAACAAACTGGAGATATTAATTTATCAGTGTTAAGGGTGTGCGAGACAATGCTGTCTAACAAATTGTTCTTTGTTGTGTCTATGTGATGGATATTCTTAGATTTATACTGGAGAATTAGGATGGTATTCTGCAAAACGATAAACAATATGATTATTGTCTTTCATTGTAATTTGTTCATTTGCCTTTGTGGTCTAAGAGACAAGATTAAATTTCAGCTTAGTTCCGAATTTAAAGATTCAAGTCTTATGTAGAGCTTGATTAATGTGTTGTACATCATCATTTGGGTAGGACCTTTCATTATTCATTAGTAATTTTTAGTTTCCGGTTTATAAGTTTACAAAAGTTTTAAATGATTAGATTTTTCTCGCAGCATAATTTAAACACAACATCTTATACTCTGAGCAATCGTTAAAGTAATTGTGTACTGCAAGCGAAATAGTTGAAAACTACAAAACCAAAGTACCAGGAGATTAGAAACAACAAGGAGACAATGCTAAGTCCGGCGAACTCGAGTAAGGGCACGGTTCGCGGTGTAATTGGCGCGCGCTAGCCGCGGGCGTCAGCAACACCTCCGATATCAAACCGTTTTAATAATGAGCCGGGCCGAGATCGTGAAACAATAAATTGCGAAGCTTGGAGGCTTCGTGCACGAGACAGCTATCGGGGTTCAGCATTATGCATCTCGAGCTCACCGGCCCGAGATACCCGGCTATCATCTGCGAGATTGATAGGAGAATAGCCCTACGGCTAGCCGGGATTTGGACGGGCATTGTGAAAGCCGTTGCACTTTGCATTATGCGGGAATTCATTAAGAGCACGCCAATTGCCACCTTCTAAGACGTGCGGCAATTTTGCAATGCATAGTCTGTTCTGAGGTGGTCGTGAGGTTGATGATATTTGTTGTCAGTGTAATCATGCACAATTAAGTAGAAAGTTTGAAATCGAGTGTTTATAGAAAAAGAAACAGTCGTTAGTTTTGTATTTTTATATTAAGAATTAAAGCATTTACGCCACTTGGTGGTATGTTTTGACTGCCATTTATAATACACCATTGATTCCAAAGAAGTGACCAGAGTGCACCTTATTGTGACGTTATAATGTTCACCATTTAACGAGGGAGACCCTGCGTTAATGTTATGTTGAATGAATAATACCAAATTATAATCACATAAATTCGGAATCCATTATGACACTTCCAACAACCCGTTATTCCTATAGACTGGCCTTGTATATTTATGATGTTTCAGTTAAGTTTACTTCGTGTTGATTAAAGGACACAAATTATTAATATATTTCTTCAGTACCTACCAATGTATAAACCATTAACTTATTTCATATAAAAACGTTACTTAACACATTCGCGGAAAATTTTAAGACACAATACATGTATTATGTTTTCTATATAAACTTTTTTTTCTAATTGATTTATCTGCAGTAAAATTACCACTCAATCCCTAAACCGTTGAAGATGATAATTTTGTTGGTTAATGGGCAAGTTATTAACCAACACAATCTGAAGCTCTAAACTTTCCAATAAAGCGGAAATTATTGTTTCCTAATAAACAATAAAGGAGTCCGGTCATTTCTAACACATATCCATTAGTGGCGAAACGACATCGATTAAACGGTGAACTAAAACAATTTTCTTCAACTTCAACAAACAGAATCGATTGGGCTTAATTGCTCGCTGATCAATAACTAATTGTGTTCACCACACGTACAACTATAAAGAATAATTACTGGCCGCCGGCCAAATAAATCGATCTACATCAAAACTCGAGGTTAATCATTTAGATATTACGGAGCGATTGAAGCTTACCGTTTTTAATTTCCAAAATTACACTACCCGGAAATTAGGGCTGGTAAACGCCAGTGAAGTACGTTTATTTTATTTCACCGATTAAATAGGTGAATTAAAAATATTTATGAAATGAATGCTAATTAATATAAATAAAAAAACTGAAAAGCATTTCGCAGTTATTTTAGTTTCACTCATACATGTCCCCATTAAAGTGCATAGTAAGTTAAACGTACTGGATGTTATCTAGTGACAAAATCTAGTAGTGCAAAGAACCGGTTCCAAAGATATTTATTAAGACGACGAAAACTGACTAATACTTTAAAATAATTGCAGTTTGCTTTGTCTTATAAATCACATTAGAACTTAATGTTTTTTAATTACGACTTACTGTTTTAGTATCTACTTTTTGGTGAACAATGCCACTAAAATATGTTAATAATACAATACAAAATACTGCCACCAATAATTTCTAAAAATAATTTCACTTAATACTACGAGTGCATACCTACAAATTTTGTACATCGCCAAAGCAATGAATAGTAGAGATGTGTATTAAAGTATAATATGTATTAAAAGTTAAGTGCCGAAAACCGTTCTAAACGTCATGTCAGCCCTAATTCGGGCACACACGTTGGTACATAATTACCGTGTCGTAAATTGTCGAACTAGAGTGGAGGTGGCGGGTGATATGGCTGCCCACCTAGCTGTCGCCTTACCTCTGTAATCACTTCATTTCATTATAAAACGCGACATTAATTAAAATTTAGTTTCAGGCCATTAGTAGCCATTGCGTTTCTTCAACTTACCTTTTTTCTCGGTAATTACAGAGCGCGGGTGCGAGGCTAAATGGGCAGGGTAATGATAAATAACACTATATTGAAGGCAGCTACGAATTTCGTATTCAAATTAGTGCGACTAATACTGAACGGTGGAAATTAAAAAATGGTAACTTCATGCCGCATAACATTAAGTGACTGCGCAATTATTATGCGACAAACGGGGATTAGATCTTTTAATGCGCGCAACACATACAAATCAAATTACCTTGTGATTAGAAAACGTCTAAACTAGAAACTGGCTTATGTTGGTTTGTGCTCGTGACTCGTGAGATTTTACCGGTAATAAGGCTGTGTATACACAGTGCGCCGAGTTATTAATTAACAGGTCGACAGCAAACAGTGTGCTGCTACCGGACTGCGCTTGGTACACAATAGTGTTTACACGGTGAGAGTTCGCCGGAGCGGCGTGTAGAATATCATTACCGCGGTTCTAGGAAGAGTCGGAAGTGAGAAACGGGCTTAAAAAGATAATGCGCTCGAGATGTGAAGGTGTTTTTGACAGCCATTATCACACGGCTAGGTTTTAGACGGGTACATTGTACTTCACGATAATATGCGAAGCACGTTTCCGTACTTTGTAATGTTAGTGATAATATTTTACTAGCACAAGAGTTCTGTTTTTAATATTCATAAATTACGATATTATTTGCCTAAGTTATCAAAGTACAAATATTGGTAATAAAATTTAAACATTAAAAATAGATTGTAATTACAATGGTATTCAATGTAATTTTTGATATAGTACCTAATTGCAATTAAGACTCAGCTTATGGGTTGCAATGGAGACCTCATTAAGTTTTATTGAAATGACTTATAAAATGTATTATTAAAGAAAGACAATTCATTCTTTGTTTATCATAAAGTTCAAACATACCTCAACTGCTAGAGCCTTCGGGATTGGTAAAAAATCTTGTCTCACTTATTGACACCACAAACATTTGTTCACGTATAAGCAACATGGAGTTTGTTCGCTACTCGGGCCTGATTTTTTTTTACTCACACAATCATAGCACTATTATATGTGTGCCAGTTAAATCACTGGTACAACTCTGGTAATTCGATTTTCAATTTTACGCGCCTTCTTTTTACTTTTACCTATTGTTACTCACACATCTATTTGATTTATTCTTCTAATATGACAGTGGCAACTTTTCCTCTAAGCTGAATTAATAATTTACACTTCTATTTTTTATCTGATTTTATGTAATAAGTAATAATCGCACATCATTTTTTGCCATATTTTTTCTTCTATTATGGTAGTGTTACTTTACCTCTGGGCAGTTCGATTTTCAAAATCACGCGCGCTTCGTACTTTTTCTTATTCACTTCTTTTCTTTAACTGTCATGTCACTTTTGTTTATATGCCAGTTGCAACGATGCTAGAAGACGGTTCGAATTTCGATTTCACCCAGATCTTTCCAGTTACTCGATTAATGATATACAATCGATTCGATAACGAAAACTCGCCATCTACAATGTATCGATCGGGTAGGGCGGGCGGCGTCGAGGCGTGCGCGGGCGCCGGTCTCGGAACTGAATTGGCGTCGCGTCACTGCTCTCCTGTAAGTTAATGTTTGTTATATTGTAAGCTTGGGTAGCAAAGGGTGCGGACTTTTTGCTTGTAACATAAATGTCGCGAGTCTGGCTATCTTAATCATACGCGAGAAGCAAAACGACAGTGCAGTCAATACGATTATTAGTACTCTCTATAAGTAGTGACAGTAGGTTCTAATTATGTACGGGATATCTACGTATGATTTATGAAAAAGTTTTAGGGCATGCAGAGTGAATACAGGTTTTGGATACAAGGTAATCGCATCCTATCGAATTTTGAACGCGGCTATTCTGACTACAGTACAAGTGGAGTCAATAAATTTTATATCTTCTTTTATAAAATAATTATCAGACATGTTGCGTTTATAAACAAATTAACAGAGGTAAACTTTTCCTTTTTTATGTCTGGCCAGTTGTCAAAGTATAAGCTTTATGGCTTTTAAATAGCTCAATGTAGGTATTCTTGGCAATAGTTTTTTAATATAAAAAGATCTTAAAGTAAGTTCTATATATCGTCACCTATAAAATAACATGATACTTCGCAACCGCCTACTTGTGGTAAAAAATGTAGTAGTAATTCTCGTTGATTTCTTCCTCGACCATTAGTGTGACTTCTTTAAGAAGACCATTATTTTTCAAACAGCTTAAATATCCCATAATCATTATCTATCAAAGATAATAAAGCTTTAGGTAATTCTTATAATATCTTCCCGTTATATTAAACTACCAAAAAACTGTTTTAAATACTTGACTTAAGTACCTTGACGTATCTTTTTTAAATATTTGTGAATATAATATAGGATACCTTAATAGTAATGTTTTTGCTTTCACGACTTATAATTTATGAACTTGATGGTTAAAAAGCCAATTTTACCAGGGTTCGATCCCCAGGCAGTACAATTGTGTGTATGAACTACTATGTATGACCGTCTAGGTGTTTCTGTGTCTACGAGTAAAATGTATTGTAATATCCATAAAACTGTATCATAAACGTATGTTTATCCTAGCTTAATTTGGGGCTAGATGGTGTTGTTTCTATGTAGGTGTATATTTATTTATATTTTATTTAACTGGAGATCAGACTTTAGAGTGAGACAAGAAGTTTTACTAAACTATGTCTTAAACATATTCACGAATAATATCTAGCAATACTCTTACTGTGACATCTTTTCGGAATAACGTGGTGTAAACTATCACTAACTGGGTTATCTTCTCTATGCCTAACTTTTTCATGAAAATAATCATTGCAGGCATATATTTCCGCAAAAAAATTGCGACATTCCTACACAATGTTAATAAGACATTTCACGCAATTAATTCTCATATTCTGTAAGCACGCGTGAATTGAACAACAAAAAGATCCATGAATTCAGTTACAGATGACTCCGTTCCTATTTTTTATCGGGACGTGGAAACTTATAATGAGACAGCGTCTATTTTGGAAACACTTCAAATAATAATACACTGCGTATATAATGTTCGTACGGCCATGATGTTTTCTGAACGGCCTTGGTGTTTAATAGAAAGTGTTGACATCTCATTATGTGATTTATTGGAACCAAAAACCTATACGTAATATTCATATTTAATATTAATCGTAAAGTGGGTTCTGTTTGTTTGCATTGTTAATTTAAACAACACTTCTTGTAATTCTGAACGCGTTAAGTGATTGTTTAACGCTGTTCCATTAGTGGAAAATGCTGTTTGGGTTATATAAATATTGTGCCTGATTAATACTCAACTAAACAAAAAAACGTACAGTTACTTAAGAAAAAGAGGTAAAATATAGGTCCACACCTTTCCTGTACGTTTTTTTTTTGTATTTTTTTTTAAATAAATAAAATACCAATATTTTACCTAAGTATATGTTTTGCAAAGTGTTTATTGACAAGTATAAAATGTCCTCGATTAAGTTTACCTTAAGTGCAAATCACGGATTCCCCAAATAAACAATAAAATGTGTTCCCTATATATAACTCCACTGTAACTTTTGATTAGAGTGACCCATTTGATTCATCTCCCAATATACTCTCAGACAGCCGGTTAATTAGAGCGTTCGCTAATAAACTCCTTGATCAATGTAATTAACCTAATTACGAGGCCTCGGGTCAACATTTAATTGCGCCAATTCTAACCCGACTGAATCTGACTACGGCAATTTTAACAAGGCACAATTAGGAGATCGCCTCATTGTCACGGCCAAGGAATTGACAGACGTCAACGTCATCCGTATTTGACAGTTGAATTGTGTGTGTTAATGAATGGTGAAAAGTTGAGAGACATGTATCGTTACTTAGTTTTACCATTTGGTCTGCTATCTGTCGTACTACGGTATAGATAATATAAACCTTTTTTATTAGAAATTCCCCTTCTTTTAAGTTTGTGACCGAGCTTGTTTAGTAGGATGGATCAATTTAGTTAAGAATAGGAGATTTCTATGTTTTACGGAGGCCATGTTTTGAAGATATTTTTTTTTACAAAAGTCATAATCTAAATCCAATAATTAAAATTAGGCTTACCTATAAAAAAGTTCGCTTTGTATTGTGCTGGATAAGAAAAGCGGAGGACCTATGTTCAAGAGTGGACTGCTATAGGTTTAAGAGAAACTTATATAGAGCACTTATTTTTTTAAAATTATCTTTAAACGTTTATTCATACTTATAGTGTGTTGCGTAAAAAGACAGTAAAAACACACTATATGAAAATTTCACTATGCTACGATGACCAAAGTAATTGGACCCACTCAGCATGTGCCCTGGTCCGGTGATCGGCTAATCTGATGACGCCGTCGTCCATGTGCACTTGCAATACCAGACGGTAAAGAATTCCACAGTTTGTCGTACGTAGTAAAAAGGTTTGACTTAAGCGTAGCAGAGGTCTTCCATTCATAAAGGTGGCATGAATGAAATTTTGAATTTTGCCTCGATAATGATGAAAAGTGGAGGCAGGAATGAGTTGGAATAATTCGTCTGAACACGTGATAAATACGATAGAATCCGCAGAGTGAGGTCACATCACTACGCAAACCGAAATTGATTTTTCATATGTTTATTGTACAACTATAATTGTATTTTATCGGGTCTTCGTCCGATTGTCAAACTCTGTGTTAATAAAATAAAAGAATGATAAATTGTGATTTAGTGCAGGTCAATTAGAGTTTTAATCACGACAATAATGTGCGATGTTGCGCGTTAAGTACTGACAGTCGCGTAGCGTTTGTCCATAGAGTTATGAAGAAATAAAAATCATTTTACAACATGGCTTTTCTTAAGAGCAGTTATATTCTCAAATAGTTTATTTTTTGAAATTAGTTTTCACTGCAGTAGTCAGTAATCACATGGTATTTACTATGATATGACATAAAAATACTAAGTTAGGTTACGCTGTAGCTCGCAGCTATTAAGTTAGTTGTATGAAAATCTATAAAAATATTGTATGTAAATAAAATACTCAATGCTCAAATCTCAACAATAGTTATTGTTGAGATTGCTCACAAAACAAGGACTCATAGTAACCTGAGAAGAATAGTGTACCTTACCTATTAACTTAAACTTAGGTACTGACTTGACTTGGCTGACGTAATCGCCACGCTTGGCAGGCAAGTTGCAACTCGTTGTACCTATTAAAGATTAGATGTAAGTACTGAGAAATCGCAAATACCCAATTAATACGGAATATTTTGCCCATAAGCCGTCATAATTTCGCGGCCATTTGTATGAAGCGTCTTTTAGGGTAAAGAAAAAATCCTTATTCTCGTGTCACCTGGGAAGGAACACCTATGTCCAGCAGAAGAATGCAATTGGTTAAAGAGACAGAGAGAGTCCGTCACTAATATACACTGTTTAATCCGATAGGCCTTAATTAATTACCTATTTATCCATGAAAATAGGGTAATATGCAATGCCGCTTCTACATGACAGACGTTTCTAGCTCTACCACCCATCCGAAATGCGGGCGACGTCCACCTAATTGTTGTGAATTAATTGTTACATCCATTTAAAAACCACCACGTCCATTGTGTGGTGTACAATTGTCGCCTTCATATACACAGATTGGAGCGGTAATTTCTCTCATTGAATCCGCCGATGGGCTTAATTGGCCATTCCGATTATATGGGCTGAGTTTGCTTTCTATTGTTTGTTGTGTCAAAATAAAAACAATATGGTTTTGTGTTTCAGATTGTGTGTACAAATTAAAATTATTCGGTTTAGAATAATGTCCTTTGTAATACAAAATTTCCTTGACAAATCAGACACACAACGTAGTGGCTAGTGCGCTCTGTTTATGTTCGAACAAGTCAAGCAATTTCGCAACGGTTGGTCATAGGATGGGGGACCAAAAAAAATATTATTTGAGGTACTTCAGTACTTTGGAGGGCAAGTTGCGCCGTTGATCATTATTTTAGGATGGTAGTCGCCAACCCACCAATCTGAACTGGGCCCACGTAATGGGTTACGGTCCAATCTCCCCATAGCCATGCTGTGCCGTGGAACGTCATAGGCATAGAATTCAGAACAAACAAAAATTAAATCAATCCGAAAAGCAAAAAAACACAACAGTTTCATTAGCAATTTATTGGCGTTTGACTCTTTTATGATAAGAAATTACTATCTTCTTCATCTAACTATAAAAATTTTCTATCTTTGAATGAGAGGTAAACGAGCGTACCTGGTGGTAAATAATACTATAAAGTGCGCTATTTTATATAAGAATATACTCATATTATCTTCATTACAGCGTCAACATATTGACTCATTCTCAAAGACACGTTATAACGAGGTGAGCCTAGAAAAACTAAAATGAATGAGTGTAATCTACATCAAAAGAGAAAATATCTTCTTTAAACGTTAACGCATTAATGTTTATCACACTTTAACAAGATTTAGACTGTCCAATGTCCTCAATTCCCACCTCTTTTCGAAGTCCTCGTGTCATATAGTTTATTTTTTTAGATCTCAAGGTGACCTCATCCACCTTTCATATTCACATTAATTTAGAAAATAATTAATTGTTTTGAACGTGCCAAATGTTTTATTTGTGTGTGGTACGAACGTATTTTTAAAGCACTCTCGTCATATACCTGCGTAAATAAAATCGGTTGGTTCCTTAGTAGTTTGTATGAAAATTAATATAATAAGTACTACGGTAGCAGGATATATTTATGATTTTTTTATAAGTAATAACATGCGATTTAATTCTGCTTCAATTAGTTAAAATTATAATTGATGATAAACACAATAATGGTATGGTGTTTATAGACGGATTTTGATAATAAAAAAAGGTTCAAATGGGATCAGTCAAATAAAGTTCAATTATTATTTACTCTTTCATTCAATTGTAGTCATATGAATAAATAAATATAAAATTGTCTTTGTAATTCCTACCCAAATTTCTGTTACACAACCTATGTACGTACTAACAAGCTTAAGAATTTGGCAGCACTCAAACCAAACAAATCCAATAACCAACGTTACAAAGTTTATTGCTAACCATTCGTCCAACCTGCTCATTATATATAACATTAATCGGCCAATGCTATTTATAATCGTTTAATGAAACGTCGCGGGCGCATTCATCAAGGAGGATTTCCAATCGCGCACCCGACTCTGCGTCACATCTACCCGTGAAGTGTGGAAACGCAAAATAAAGCAATTCTTTCTAATTAACTCGAAGATCGTGCCGGGCGCACCAAAATAGACACCACGACTGATTTACATCCAACGACTGTTACTGAACGCATCCGAATAATTAACGTGCGTGTATTTATTTGATTGTTTTGATTCGTTACGATTGATACGGCCAACGGTATTCGGTTTTGGAACGGGCGGTTTTCGAATTTGGAATGTTCTAAATTTGAATGACGCACGAACAATCGTCGAGTGCAATAAATCGCGGCGTTATGAGCGCGCGCTTGTTAAACGCGAAAGATGATCTAGACGAATTGTTACGAGTGGAGAAACGGGGAAAAATCATTATTATGTTGATATATGGTTATATTAGAACAAAGTTTCAAAACGTTAATGGTATTATTCACCTTGTTTAAGTGTTTGTTTATCTTGCTATTATTTATTAAGGCTTAGCTCAAACCTACTGTGAGAGATCTGAAGTGAAACATAGGAATGCTATATAGATTTATGATAAATATAATGTATTATACATTTTGGATTAAAGGGCAATACGGATTAAAGGACAATACAAGATATTATGATTAATAAAATATGAAACTTAAATTTTAAATATATTTTTATAGGATAGGGGGTAAACGAGCTGAGAGATCACCTGATCGAAAGTGAATACTGCCGCCCACGGATATTTTCTACACTAAAGAAGCTTCAAGATGCGTTGCTGATCTTCAAACCTATACTAACAAAACACATATAAATTATAAAAAAGTGCGAATCACCTTACATCATCAATTTTTTTACTGGGTTTTGAATCCTAATAATAATAATAATTCGTTTATTTCATCCATAAACAAAGATCGCCCTTATTGCTATAGGAGCCTTATGGCTTATAATTATATGTACCAGATTTAAATTCTGATGAATGGCTTTGGTTAGTTACAATACAAATTAAACACTCAATGTTTTTTTTTGTGTAGATCAATTAAACTTACTGTAATACAAATGGGGAAGCAGACGATCTCTCAGATGTCATAAATAAAGTTTATGATGAGCAAGAAAGTCTAGCTACTAATTCGATCGGCAAAGTTTCATTTAAATTCGGCTATGTTATTATGTGACGTATTATGTACGTCTCGGTGGCTTATTGGTGTGGACTGTTGCCTACCGATTTGCCTTAGCGAATTTTCAAATTTTTTTGTACGTTTGTCCGAAGTTTTTACAGTGAAGAAGAATATCGTGAGACGTCTTGCGCACGCCCACGAAGACATTCAAAGGTTGTGCGTGAAGTTCACTCTTCTTCTTCTCTTTACGGGTAGGCTCATTTCGGTCGGTAGGGACGTATAATGAGCTGATAATGATAATATTATGATGTTAATAAATACATTGTTTTCTATATCAAAAACTGTAGTTCATTGACAACACAAAACATTCCTTACCTCTGTCTATTACTATTTTAGTGCCGCGAAAGACATGAGGAGAACGGAGCAAAATCAAGCGTAACTAATGAAAGATCACCATTTGATAAAGGGGGCGCTGTCAACGCTTCCACCTCGCCACCTCTGCCAAGACCATTAATTGGTCGTTTCACTGCAGCAATGTTTCATTAATATCCAAAACTAAATTTACCGATACCGAGCCGCAGCAGTCAAGATTGATAGGCGCTAATTATACGCAAACTAGCTGAGAAGGGTTTGAAATCATGCTAACATGGATTTGAATATTGAAACAAAATATAAATGACTAAATCAAAGCCGATTTATCATATTTGACCAGCTGGACCCTTTGAATTTGCGTAGATATATGACCTCACTTTGTGTACTCTATCGCTTGTATCTCGGGGAGTGCTTCGATGACTTGTTCAGGCTTGTTTCTGCAGCTGAGTTATATCACCATACATCTCGTAGGAATCTTGCGAATCCAAATTTCATTCTTGTCATCTGGATGAGGGTCTATCATAGTTCGATTCTGTCGTTACTTTCTGCCACGTACGACAAAACTGTGGAATGAACTTCCACTGGATACATTTCTGGAGCGATACGACCTGGCGTTGTACAAAAAAAGAGCGTATACTCTTTTAAAAGGCTGCTAACACATTTCCCGAACCTCTAGTCTTGCAAATGTTCATGGGCGGATCACTTAATATCAGGTGAACCGTATTCTCGTTTGCCTCCTGTTCAATAAAAAAAACTAACAACTGGAAACCCAAGCCAACCTGGTCACGGTTGCATCTTGTGGTGTAGCGAACAAGACGCGAAGTATCACAGCTGGTACTGTACCAGGTTAGGGTCCAAAGCAATTCTATGATGATAATAATTTCACTAGGTGGTAGACTCGGTATTGAGTCGTCTAGGTAGGTACCAGCACAGTGCCAGTTATCATCCCGCAAAATAAGAAAGTTTTGCACTTCTGTGTTTCGGGATGAGGGCACTAGCTAGAAAACAATTTAATTCAAAAATCTTCTTGTGTTATGTGTGGAACAGTGTATAAGACAGAACAGTTTATAAGACCTAACATGCTCATCTCGGGAGACAGGCGCAGGGAAGTGTTAAAGAAAAATAATTTATTATATCCAGCATATATACCCTCAAACAACGGAAACATTTAACTATCATGCTACTGATACAGGAAAAAGGTTAATGCATTATTTGAAAATGACAAATCAGGAGCGACAGGTAGTAAAATTAAAGCTAATGCCTCTGGCTGTTTGGTCAATCCTACCTAAAGATTTTTGCATCGAGACCTAGTTATAATTAAGATTTGATACTTTATATGCAAATTCTTGTTTATTCTTAGCCATAGATTCAAGCATAATTTATAACGATCAAGTGGAATAGGAATGTCCAAATAATAATGGTTTAAAAGAGCATTATGATCAGGAAGTTAAACATCTAAATTCCATTAAGATAAGCTTAATGTAGAAGTTACGTAGCAACAAACATACACATCAGCAGATTTATGATTCTGCCGGGAATGTCGCACCTAAAATTCCAAATCGATAAAATTAGCATTATAATAGACAGTATCGCTCCACATTCGAATCTTAGAAAACAAGTATATAATATGTGACTTTTTAACATAAAAATCTTATAAATTGTATCTTATTTGCACAAAACGTTATTGTTCTGTGGGCTTTGATTTGTAAAGCTTTGGAAAACGGTCGGCTGGGATCGTAAATTACATATGAATTGGGTTAACGAGTGCGTATGGACTTACGTATAACGTGGGTTAGTGATATTTCGAAGATATCAATTAATATAAATCAGCTGGGATTATCACATTAGTATAATGGTAAAGACGTTCAGGCCAGTGTGGTTCCAGGTTATTTGTACCTATATTTAAGATTTCGTGTTTAAAATGTATTTTGTTATTCTGATCGTAAGAAACATATGGATGTTTATCCTCTGATAAAATGGCATGAAGTTAACGTAAGAGAAACGCAAAGACAATAAAGTTTTCTGCGTGCTAACTGAAATCAATAATCATAACAAATAATAGCTCGCAATAATAACACTAGACAATGTATTTTATTGTTTGTAGGGAATTTATGCCTGACATTAGTTTTTTGTAAATCTGATTTCCAGGTTGAAGGGTGAGAAAGGCATTAATATATTGTCATAAGTCAATGCATGCATTTTGCGGGATCATGGTTGTATTATATGCAACAGTTGTTACATATCTTCAGTTTAGTTGTCTGCTTGATTGCTAACTTATTTAGTAAATGTACCGTGTAAATAATAAAATTGCATTGTATCAATTTTTAAGAAACACAGCTCAAAGTAACTTGTACAAAAAGTAAACTTAAGAAACTTTCATGCTTTTTTGCTAATACAATCACAAAAATAGAAAAGTGTTCATCCATCAGGTCGTAAAACCGATGGTAGTCATGTTAAAGGACAAGTCAATGGATGATTCTCGTTAAAGTCATTAGGGGAAGCTTGTGTTCAGTAGTTGACATAAAAGCCTTCAATGTTTATGATTATGTATAGGAAATCCCCAGCAAATTAATAAAATTAAACATGTAATGTTATTACAGTGACTATACTAACTATAGATTTAGAATTGTAGCGCTTATCTCTAATACTATCAATGATCCCCATGATCAATCCTGCTAAAATTGTATTAACTAATAAGTTAATATCTCAAGCTCGACAAATTGTATTGTTGATGAACGCGCTCTCATGCATTAATCTTTCGTCTCATCACTTCACACCTAACAGTTGTATCGATTACATCTCAATCGAAACTCGTAAACTCGAATTACAATCTGTAGTCAACATGACACTTAATTTAGAATGAAATATGCCACATCAAGGCGACACCTTTGGATTTAATCTTGCATCTAGTGAGGCCTTAACTGCGCCGTGGACCTTAAAATTTTGTCACATCTCGAATTACTAATCGAATACTAATAGCCTTATAACATCGGATTGTATTACTGTTATATACTATCTGTCGTGTGTGGCTGCCATAAAATTCTCCAATTTGCATAAATCTAACATCTAATTTGAGACCATAAGTAACATATTAATCAAACAGCTTTTTTAACCTCGGATTCTTCGGTTGATCTCTTACAACGCTTATCGAAGTATTGGGATCTAATCGATTGGAATTTACATCGATTAGTAATTAAAACAAGTTCTGACGTCGGACGATTTAGAGATTTTTCACTTATGACCGTTGCATCAATTGTCTCCGCTATTCAATTCGATTTGTTTATTGTATGTTTAGTTATATAGCAATTTAATTCTCATAGGTGCCATGAAACTATCTGTTTGTTGGTTACCTAATAAGAGAACTTTCTTTTTTTTGAGATCTCAATCTAACATCCTTGAATAACGAACGAGCGTTCCCCGTCCTGCAAAGACAACCTTCAGGTCAGAAGGCCAGCTGCCTCCATAACTAAAGTAATAATGATATTTAATCATACATTTTTATCATTCACGTACTGCATTCGAGTGAAATTTTATTTGCCATAAACATCATGCATAAATTGAATAATTGCGGATATACCTATATTAGGCTCGGACGTTTTATGCCCTCAAAGTTAATTGCTTATTAATCTGTGCTGAGTAAAATATGAGTGCTGTAAATGTCTGGGCGGTACATGCTCAGGTGCTTGTTGGAATTGAAATAGAGCACTTTCATGTTTTTTTACGGTTTGCTTATATTGTAGGTGTGGTCAAGAGATCTCAATTTCTTGAATTTTTTTTAATGAATAATTTTTCAGGCAATTTTTTCTTAAAACTTATGGAAGTCATCTGCTGGACATTGGTCTTTCGTATTTCGCTTTGGCAAGATTATGTCTTCAGTCCAGAACTCATCTTTTCTAACGACCACTGTTCCTGCGACAAACGTATCATGAATAATACTTATTTATGACATAAAAACATTATTTTCCTCACATATTATGCCTAAATTTAACGAGGGATCACTAGCTAATGTTAGATACTAACGATAAAGAACATGTACATACATTTAAGAGCATCAAAACCTAAAAGACAAAGGGTCACCACGACAACGTCCGTCAAATAGGCTAATTACAAACTCACGTCCGCCATATTGGAATCCGATAAAGTAACAATTAAGGCGGCATTAACGGTCCACAATGGCCGCTCGCGCTTGCGCCCGCGTCTGATAAATGACCGCGGCCGGGCGCTAACGGCGCGTATTTGATTTATAACATTATTTAAATAAAAAAAAAGAACAAAAAGAATTGTTTATTCAAGCGTAATCGATCCGAAAGATCGTACGGAATGTACGTCTCTCTAATTATCGGTGAATCGGCCATTGTTCCGCTCGGGGTTGATTTCGGTGTAGCAACAATTAGTTTGATTGTTTTGGGCTGTTTGTCATTCAGATTTTATACGAACGTTTGATAAGTTAGTACAGCATTGGTGTACTTTTTCTTCACAGACATCGCTTAAGGTTCAATGTAGATACCTGAATCTACTAGTCAAAAAAGTTATCTGTATTTACAATGAATATTAAATTTTAACACTTATGAAATGCCGAAATGAAATGAGACAGCTCATTAAAGGCCAAAAAAGTGTTATTTAAACAATGGAAAAGTGAACAAAAAAATTCACGACCCTGTTGTATCTCTGTAACAAATGTAACCGTAATGTAACAAAAAAAAAACCGAAAACTATTGATTGATAAATAAAGTAAAACAATTATATATTAAACTCACAAAAAAGTTGTAAACCACTGAGCAAAATCTTTCGATCACCTGTAGGTACATAATTAAAATAATTTTTGACGCGACCAAGAATTTTAAAATCCCACTGCAGGCGATCCCGTATCAACGTTTAAAAAGGGTACGTTCGATTTTACGATCAACATAAATGCCACATAAAAAAGGATAAGAAGTTTTAATTTCTCTCGCCTTAAATGAGACGGCGTTAATTTTAACTTGCACACGATAGGGTTGACACCCACTGTAATTAATGTTAATTATTTACAAGCATATTTTATGACCAAATGGCCTGTGATTAAAAGTGTCTGCTTTGTAATTGGATTCTGGAAAACTTAAAACGTTATGTTGTATGAGTATGCATTTATCTATCTCTGTGAAATCTCGAATCAAGCCGATCTAGTGTGTTCGATATTCGAAAAACCCATATCAGACCGAAAAAAAATCTTTTTTTACATTTGCGTTGGGATGTAATGGGTCCGTGCATTTTAAGGCCGAAGTCGACCACTTCTGCACGCGTTGCATACTCTGACGAGATGGCATTATAAGCCCTGAAAAACGGCCAGCGTGCATTGGACCAGCACGGCGGGTAATCCGTTCAAAATCCTCAGTTGGTGAAAGTTACAAGTAAAGGTCCTAGTTCACCAGTAAATAGAGCTGCAGAAGTAGAAAAATCAAGTAACAAAATTTTGCAAAATTTAACCTGCCTTTTTTTAATAATGGACGTTAATACATTGAAGCCATTTATTTTAACTAATGAAATCCGAATTTAATTTGAATGAAAAAATACGAGTTAAAAAGACCGGCAACCCTAAATCTACCTTTTGTATGTACGTGCTTACACTAATTCTTTGTCATTAAAGGAATTTCATTTTTTGTCGCATAGCTGGAGATCGTAAATAATGCCCGGTTATGTTTGTTGGTTTTACTTAACGTGTTTCATATAGATTAAATTCTAATTTATTTTATGGAAAGTGGACATCTCGTGAATGTACACATTTTCGTGCGTACTAAATATGAATGGTGTTAGTCGAATGTCGTTCGGAATATTAAGTTTGTTTGTATGTCAAAATAAGAAGAAAATATCATGGTCTTTAATAATATTCATGTTAACAATATTTCTTATGTAATAGGAGGCTATTTATTACTAGCAATTAATTTATATGTAAACATTTTATAAGACGTCTATGAAGTAACCAAGAAAACTTTTATTTCACATAAGTTCCATATGCCGACAAATGTTTTCTGCCATATGAACACTTTTTGATTTCGTTCTTGTGATATGTTAAAAAGCTATTAATCCTTAAATTGTGGTTTACTAAGGCTCTGATAACTCTTTTCAATTTTATTATTCAAGAAGAATTTACAATAATATAATGAAAGCATTTTGCATATTTGAGTTATATATTCTGATAAAGTGTTATTTAATGTTTTGTTCCTTCGACATATCTGAGTTTTCCTCTTAGTAATTAGGTTACTACTTTATCAATAAGTTTATTACTTTAAAACTCAGATAAAAAACCAATTAAAGATGTGGAGAAATAATAAATTAAGTCTTAATAGCTTTAAGTTGAAACAGTAATTTATAAGGACATAAACATTGTATTTAAAAATTTCATTATACGTTTTCGTGTTATTGTTATTATATACTAATTACTTTTTAGTATATTTTATTTTATTTATTATGTCATGATGTAAATGGGATCGTTTACTTAGTGATACGACGGCTCATACAGTTATAGTGTTGAAGGAAACCAAACATAAACTAATTATAGTCCGTAAATACTGTCCAGCGCCTGTCACCTTATAGCCAGATGTTGGTCTACACAGTATAAATTTCACTAGCTAGTACATATCCTCTTTCCATAAGACAGAAATGTATCCTTTTTACAAACATTGTTTGCACCTGCGGTGTACGTATCTAGACTGACTCGGTACCAAGCAACCACGTAATATGGTGTAATGTCGAGAGTCGGCTACTACACACAGGGCTTCGATCCCCGGGCAGTACAAACATTTGTGTGCATGAACATGTCTGCTTGTAATGGTCTGGGTGTTTCTATGTACGTATTTACAATATATATATATACAAAAAACCTTGTAGTTGTATATATATATATATATAACTACAAGCGAATATCTAAGTTCTTCACCCATTGGGCTGTGTCACCATCAGGAGAAAGCAAAGTTAGAGAGAGGTAGATGGCGCTGTGTGAATATTTATTATGTTTTCGAAATCCTTAAGATTCAGGGCCAAGTAGTGCCCGGTCTATTGTAAGGCTCTTTTTGGATGTTTATTACTATTTGTTTTTTTTTATATATTATTAATATCATCATTTCGGACAATTTTCAGCTTGACGGCTTTAAAGCTGATAATAAATTGGCATATGACTATTTAACCTTCCAAGGGATGGCACTTGGATATGGCCGGCAATATATTTCTACGATGGCCGTTGGAGCAGACGAGTTTTGGAGTGGAGACCGCGTCTCGGCAAGCGTAGCGTAGGACGCCCTCCGGCCCGATGGACGACGACATGCGAAAGGTTGCTGGTGGAGGCTGGATGAGAAAAGGAGGACCGGGATATCTGGCGCAAAATGGGGGAGACCTACGTCCAGCAGTGGACTGCGATAGGTTGAATAGATATTTCTACGCTCTGTAGTATTGCAAATGTTCATGAGGGTTGGTTTCATTCTAATATTACCACTACAAACCTTAATGTTTTATATTTTAGTTTTATGTTACGTAGTGTACAGGATGGTCAGGACGCTAACCTGATTGATAGTGATTTTTGGAAGTCGTCAGTCAATGATGTTTAACCTAAAATAACGCCAAAAGTCTAGACTTTTGGCCTTTGTCAGTATCTAGATACTAGATAGATGAGAAATAAACGTATGGCTATATCTTTGTCAGCTTGATATTATTAAATTAAAGGTCTATAGTATATTAACGTACATTTTAAATTACAATACAATAATAGATATATTTTATAATAAGTTTACAAAATAAATTGTAAATGTCATTGATCCTTGGTATGAGACGAAACAACGTGCTTGTTAAATAAGCTTATAATGTTGGTAACGTAATTCTGCATTACGTATAATTAATTTTCTTTCAAATGATAGCAATATTTCATGGAAAGGGGTATCGAAATTATTTTTCCATAATTTACGAGCTTCGGATGGTAGCCATTACTGGATGCTCCGTGGCGTTTAATTATACAACCATATTTTACTCATATTATCTGATAATTCAACCAGAAATGTAGGTACTTTTACTATTTCTCTGTGATTCGAATCCACTATATCAAGCTTTGTTCTTATTTCCATGTCTTTAAGCTTTCCTTTTCCTCAATGGTTTTGAGGAAAAGGGTTAATCAATGGGTTTGTCTTACAAAATACTAAGTTTGTTCATATTCATCGTATGATAAGAAAAAAAAATCGTCTTTAAAATTAGCAAAGTCAATAGAAATAAACCGTAATCCGAATGGCAATCGTTGATCGAACACGTAATACCGACCGCTCCGTGCTCATATATTTACTTTATCTTGTTCAATACACTTAAATACAAATTAATACAAGTGAAGGACCGGGTCTTAATGGCGGTTGGAACTGTTTATTTTACACCTCGGATGGGACATGGCCGGTTTATTTTTTTTAATTTTTTCCTTCTGCCCAACAAGCCAATGCGATCGCTTTTAGCACCTTCCTTATGAGAATTGGCCCTTTCCTAGAATCACCCACATATAGATTTTTAAAATCAACTAATTTTTGGGATCAAAGAATTAAAAAAAGTTTAACGAACTATTTTTTAAAATCATCATTTTTTTTTAAATCCAAGAATCCATAATATGAAAGAACTATAAAATATGCATTGAACTATACCCAGCGTTTGCTTATATAAAACTAAAAAAGCAAATTATGGTAATTCTTTTTAATTTTCTGACCATGCTTATATAATGAACTGAAAACCAAAATGCACTACACAGCTTTCGGGGTTCAAAGCCAACCTCACTAATCTCGGTGAGTTCATCCAAAATACGACAATGTATTTCCCTGGGAAAGAATGGGAATCCTACAGTGATCTATTAGACTCATTTTAGGGTCGGTATATCATTAGAAGGTGGTAAGCACTACCGGGTAAGCTTGTATTGTAACGATCATTTAGCTCGAATAACACTTATGAAAAAAAATGCCTTGAAATCAGCAAATGAACCATTTAAATATTTGTTCAACTATGGGCTTTAAAGAATTCACATATCCAATTGGCTACTAATAAAATTTCTTATTTTTGATACACTTAAGGTGAATCTGCTAAAAATCTCAAAGTGACGTCCCTTGTTTAATCTGTATTACATTCCGTGCTTGTAGTTATAAATTGCCACTATACTTTGTAGCCTTCGCCCTTACAAAGTACAAACCAACTCAATTAGTATAAACGTAGGTTACCCGAGACCCGACCATTATTTGTTATACCCACTGGTTATCGATACAATATCGACATTAATATTCAAAAAATATTGTCAAAGCGCCTCACTGGCCGATAAAAATGTCGGGCCACACGCAGCAGGTCATTAGACACCTCCCGGAGGAAAATAAATTAAATAAAACGAGAAATCTCGTCCGGCGTACTTATTCTGAAAGAGCAAGCCTCACTCATTTCGACCCTATTAACTTTATTTGCGTCCATTGCCTTTTTACTGAAGTACTTTATAAATTATTGAATAAACACAGCAGTGTACTGGCAATAATACGTCGTAAAATATCTCGTGTTCTGAATAGGGGTGCAAGCTCGGATCAATTAAATGCCATAAGATACAAGCACTATAAGTCAGTACGAAGGCGAAATCCAAGAAGTAATGACCAGGGTCCTAGTTTATGGGGTAAAAAGAGCTCTGCGTTCTCGTTTTACCTTCATCCAATTTTGCTTAACACTCCCTTTAATTTACTGTGATTTACTTTACAATTAAAAGGATTCTTAACATTATTTTGCTTTAACAGTATTTATATCTAGCTATATTCCTATTTTAGGGTTACACTACGCTATCGAACCCTATACCTATAGGATTTAATAGCGTAATGGTTAACGCATTCGGTTGATCTTTTCACATGTTAAATAAAAAATGTCGGATTGGTTGGCTTTTGGATGGATATCAACAGAAGCGTAGTCAGGTCCAACCCAGGCCCAGAAGAAGTATTTTAGCGAGACCCTTTGACAATGTCTTTAACCTAAAGAGTATAAGTACCAGTAGCTAGTACTTGTATTTTCAATATAAAATAACACTTTTTTAGTTTTTTGTTTCGCATCAATAGGGAAGCACTTGTTTAAGAAACAATAAAATGCATTATATAACTTCAAGGCTTTGTTGTGGATCTTCAGTCTTTTTTAAAATCGTTCATCCGAAGTGAGCTCGAGCAAGGTCCCTTTGGGCACGAGGTAAGAGCCAACCCCACAAGGCGGGAGACCGCAGGCGGTTGGCCCGCTTCGCCCACGCCTTACTACGTGGGCAAAGCGGGCCACTTCTTGTGGGATTAGGACGCAAGTTAAGTACTCATGGTAGTAAGTTCTTGAGGTAGTGATTTAGGTACTTCCCCAAACCTACATTGGGCCCGTGTGGTGGGTTTGGTTAGGCTATTTCGCAACTCGTTATGCCCTAATCTACGCATATATATTTTATTAGTAAATAAAATCAAAACGATAAAAACATTACGAAAATATTTATTTTAGTTCTTCACACAAGGATACATATAAATTTTGTAACTGTGTTAAATTTATATGTATTCTTTACATAAGATAAATAAACTCGTACCAAGAATACCTATTTAGCCAGTTAACGCATTAACAACACGAAAAAGTTGTACGCATTTTGTATTTGTAGTGATCGAAGCGAATTTCATTATGCGCCCGAGTTATTTGATCTTCAGTGTTGTCTTACACTATCATTGTAGTATTCATTGTCAAACCGGCGTTACCTCTTGTTTTCACATTCAAGTTGAAGTAAAGTCAGCAACCCATATTCGACAACCGTCACCGAATTCTTGGAATAACAATTGCCCATCACTATTCCATACACATGGGGAACAATTAAAAATCCTATTCAGTATGCGCGAAGACGCGCACCTATCCGCTCGGCTGATGCGTTTGTTACCAATAAAAAGTGTTTATTATAGCTATTGCTATAAAATAACAATTTCGATGCGAGTCAGCTTGGAAAAAATAAATAAAAACGCCTCAGTTGGTAATCGGCTCGCAGTAAAATGAGACTTTTTATTGTTAACATGTCACTTAATTAGAGCCTGTAAAGCGTGCATTGAAGTGCACCTATTTGGTGCGATGACCTTACAGACAGGTTCTAAGATGTTTTGCATATATTTGCATCTGGATCAACACTTTCAGTAATTAGCAGATATTCAAAATATCTCGGTTGAAGCCGATACGGTTGTTTGTTATGCAGAAGTAGGTACTGTTCTTTAAAATCATCTAAAAGTGCAGCTTTTTAAAGTAAGATATGAAAAGAACCGATGGCCGTTGGAGCAGACGAGTTCTATAGTGTTTGGTAATTGTCGTCAATCTACCAAAATAAAACTCATACTTTTGAGCACAAACTCAAAAACGCTTTCTTCAAATCAATTTATGAAAAATACTTTTGGATTGTCAAAAATAAAACACATAAGTTGTGTATGCAATTTTGGATAATTGCTGCCTACATTCTATAATATTTTTTTCATCTAAATAAGTTCCAATAATAACAGTCTTGGCGTTAATCATGTGTTGGACAACTTAAAAGTTAGTTTGGGATGGAAAATTCTGAACCAAAGCATGATTGCGAATCGTGCAACTTCTTAATCTTTTCTGAATTTTGAAATCCTGATGAAGCAAGTCCAAAGAGCTCTTTGGAATACTCATCAAAAGTCCTCCCAAGTGGCCAGTTTGGAAGAACTTCTCCTTTGTTATTATGAAATCCACGAAACTGAGTCATTGATTGATTTTCCGTTGTCGCGCACACAAAACCCTTAGTAGGAGCCATTGTTTTCGTAGTAACCCGTTAATTTACGACAGTTCGTGTTCACTACACGCAACTATAAATCAAGATGAATTACTACAATGATCGGGGCTGGCGTTCGATGTTTAATCCCGCATTCATTATCTTGTACAAAGTCTGTCCCCGGTGAAAATTAGGTCGGGGTATAACATTTCGTTACTAGTTGCACAATTTGTTGTTTACAACTCATTACCATATTGTTTACGGTCGACAACTGATTGTTGGCTAAACATCGTTTATTTTCTGCAACCGTGATTTTATTGTTTTGTTAAACGAAAATGTAAAAATTTCTAATGTATTCAACAACAAGAAACTAATATAATTTATCAATTTGAAGTTCTATACTTTTAGTTCGATAGAAGTATATTCTCTCATGTCTGTTACTATTATTTCTATTAAGAAAAATCCAACATCTCATAAGTCTTAGCTTTGACGGCGCTTTCATATTTACCTTATATGTTCTGCTGTTAGTACATCTTTGAGAATATCGTACACCGCTTTAACTATCAAATAAATGAAGAGATAATGAACCTATAAAACTTGTAATAACGCTATTCAATAATGAAGTAACTTAGTAAAAGCTTAGCTGCAAAATCATTTCCTAAACTGCACCCAAAAGTCGTTCATACATCGTAAACTGCAGAATGCGGCGCTCTGAGGTATGCCATCTACATTACCATACATCGATATTGCCATATCGTGCTTAAAATACATAACGCCTACTTGGACTCAATTATAAACAATGGCCGCTAATGCTTGGACAATACCGGTTTCACACCTAGATCATATTACACAGATTGGAAAGCGCTACTTAAGTGTCCCGTGTTTGCGTTTCTAACGAATTGAAGGCACACACCAATTACGTACAGATAGGTCACGCGACACATTATCTTTTTACTTTAGGGTAATTTGTCATACTATAGTATGTACATATACATAAATATCTGTTAAGTTTGCATACTTAATGGAAAGATAGTAGCTGCAGTAGCTGTTCACCCAAAAAGGTGACAAAGGACAATTATTTAGTTGATAGCCTTTCAGTTCAACCGAATTACAAATCAAAAATATTTTTTGTTTCTGGTTTTGTGGTAGTCTTAGTGTTAATTACTTATTTTTTATAGAAAAATAATAATAAATCAATGAAGCCATTTCTATGACTGAGATAAAATTGTTGTTATAAGTTATTCAAAGGTAAAATCTTGATAGAAAGAAGCAATATTATTTGGATACAAAGTTGAAAAATCCTCTGATTCTTGTTTTAGTATCTTCATTTTAGTACCGATTTTTTAATTAAGTAGATGCTAAAACTGTTGGCTGAAAAAAATTATCTAATCCAATAATATTAAGGAGTTTAATTAATATTACAGAGAGAGAAACCAAAATACATTTCAAATAAAAATAAAACAACATAACCATAATCGGGACATAATTTCCCCCCAAATTTCCATTGCACCTTCTGCAATATAGTTCTACACGTCGAACGCTCATTAATTATTCCGAATTGTCTTTAACCGACCGAGTTGAATAGGGTATTGGTGTAAACAACGGCCCTAATATTCGGAGAACAATACAATTGGCCACTACTAATGAATCAGATCTTGGTCGGGTTGACGCAATGCATAAATATCAGATAACTGTAGCTGTTTTAGAAAGGTGCCAGTTTAATTTGTTTAACGTAAGGTATCAACAGCTGACTATTGCAAAACTAACTAAAGCGACGGATCTGAAATAGACCAGGACCGCATTGGTTTATATTTAACTTGACATTATCATCATCAGCTCATCAAACGTCTCCACCGAGGGGCACGTGCCTTCCCGTATAGGGGTTATAGGCCTTAGTCGTCCACGCGGGCCCAGTGCGGGTTGGACGACTTCACGCACAACCTTTGAATCTCTTCGCTGGCATGCGCAGGTTTCCTCACGATGTTTTCCTTCACCGTAAGAGCGTCGGATAACGTACATATAATTTCGAAATCACATTGGTACGTGGCGGGATTTGAACTTCAGCCCTTTCGGTAGGTGGGCAACAACATGACATGTCACTTGCAAATCCTACTGAAAGTTTGTTAACATGTCCATGAGTTCTTATCATTTAGATGATTTACAATATATTTTAACTATAAAGTTAATGTTTTAATGGTAATTGTATAGTAGAATGAATTGTTTAATAGTGTTACTAATTAAAATCCTACCATAAAAGACAACAAATGTGTGCAATTTCACCATTAAGGCACAATTAAGATCCTAGTAGTACATTTTAAAATTAGCGGAATCAGGGCTCAGGGAGGTTACCGCCATATTTTAAAACACTTACACTATAATGATACAGTCGGCATTTTTACCAGAAAGGCGATGTTATATTATTGTAATACTGTTCTTAGAGATGGAGGTAAGCCCTCAGGAATATTATGCCATGGGGAAGTGCAGGCAAACCAAAGCTTTTGACGTTTTTTTGTAAAGTTTTATGTTCTTGTAGTTTGAACTTTCTTTCGACTGAGTATGGCAATTAAATACTGCAGTAGCTGTTTTGTAGTATTTGTATAAGATAATGGTAGCAAAGTAAGTGAATTTAGCTAAGTAAATGGTCACTTAACATCAGGTGATCAGGAGATATCATTCATGAGTTGTTGTAAGTGATATGCTAGCCCATTTCAATGTCCAGATACAACATTAAAGAAATTAAATCACTCGTAATAGTAATAATTCTCTTCAAACATTGTCCATAGTTCGTTCGTTATCCCAGATTATAGATGCCAGAAATCTTATAATCTGATCTATTATCTATTCACTAGTAGACGCACCGTTTTCTCTAAATTTAAATCTGCATAGCTTTCCCCGAATATTTAAAGATACCATTCTATCAACTTGATTATCTAAAGAAATCAATTGAGATAAATGTCGAGATTCTTCTGGGGAAGCTTGGTCTAAAAAACTAAAACGATGATTATGTTGAAAATTTTATATTATACTAGGCGAGAGACTCGATACTAGTACCAAGATGGCACTACCTACTACTACTTACCTCTGCAGTGCCAGATATCGGATATCGTCCTGTGAAATAGGAGTGTTATATACTTTTATGTATCGGGATGAGGGCACTGTAGCTAGTAAAATTACCGGGTATAACAAACCTTACATCTGTTGCCTTGGATTACGGCGCAGTATGGCATTAATGTAGAGTAATAACTGTCTATAAGTAGTTATATTTCCTTCAATGCCACTCTGTCATTGTCGGTCGTATCACTTACCATCAGGTGAGTGTCCTGAGCGCCCTGTACACTCTATAACATAAAAAAATCTTTAAATATAAATTTTCATTGGGAATTTGCCTGCGCATGACGTAATACAAGCTTGGAAAGGTGCAAGGCTTGATTTGAATGCGGTAAAGGATATGATGTCATGAACGCGATATGAGCGTGCTAAAGCTATAAAGATGGGCATATGTGACTGTTAGTAAGTATGAGTAATAAAATTAACTTCAAAATCAGATTAGGTTTCATAGAGAGGTAACGCGGTGAATAGAAATTACTGAATTAGCGGTACGTTCTAAAATAATGAATTGTTCGCCGTTATTTTTTAAGTGGACGTGACTCATAGTTAAGCCTTAAAAAAAGAAGAATCCTCTAAAAAGTTAAAACACTAACAATGGGACATATGTTAAGCAAATAAAACAAAATAAAAGTTTCTTTAAAATTAAAAAACACTTTAACGTCAGTATCGTTCACATATTATATTTTAGGTAAGCTAAATTGGACTGTGTACGTAATAATCTTTTAATATGGGTTATTTAATGATACAGAATAAACTTAATGGATTTCGATAATAGACTATTGAAAACTTTTTAATTTGATCTCTATATTCTAAGTAGTTATGTTCATTCTAACGTTTTGAATTCGAAACTACTTTAGTGATAACATTTTTTTTTAATTATACTAAACTCTTTTGTTCATAAAAATCTCTTGAGTTGAGTTAAATTAGGCGTGCCAGACCATGATTTCGATTTCTGTCAGATATACTGCACTGCGGGTGATGTTACAAAAAAAACTGTATGAGACAGGGTAAGATCATCATGAGGTTCTAACGGCCCATTGCACAGCAGGGCACAGGCCTTCCCGTATAGCATAGTTTTGGGGCGAAACCCATCACGCCGACTCTATTCGGATTGGTGAGAATTAATGTACCATTCTAAGATAATAGCCGTGACCGAAGGCTTAAAGTGACTTCCGAAGCACGGAAGCAACTTTCTTTGCAGAATATTATTAGGTAAAATATCAGTGATCGAAGCTCAACCCTCAAACGAATAGACCACAGAGGCATTAACAGTAATACCTTTGTTATAGCTATGTTTCAGGTTGAAGAGTGAGATTGGTAGTAAAATATTCGATACTGTGACTTGACACAAATTACTTCAAAAATTGGCAAATGGAGACTCCATTTGGTTCCATTTTGTGATCACGGATGTATTATTGGCGATAGTTTCCAATTAATTGCACATGAAGATTTAAATTGCTCATCATTATTAAAGCATGTGCCGCTGCCGAAGCCTACAAGGCTAATTACGACCCGTTTGGTGTAATGGTCGAGACATCGGCTGCTACAACAAGGGTTCCGGGTTCGATCCCCGAGCATCACAAACATTTGCGTGCATGAACATATCTGTTTGTAATGGTCTGGGTGTTTTCTATGTACGTATTTACAAAAAAATATATAAGTATGTTTATCCGTTGTTTAGTATTCATAATACAGGCTTCACGCTTAACTTGGGGCTAGATAGCGATGTGTGAAAGTCAGTGGATATTTATTTATTTACTGTCGAGAAGGATACGTACAAATATTTATCAGTGTTAAGCACTTTTTCACAAATATTTCTTATTTCTACCTACTTCAATTGTCCACTGTTATTTCTTTACTCAAGCTCAGGAGAAATTATAATATAGACCATAAGCGCTGGCAAAAGGCATTCAACACCTGCAAATACCTTCCACATTACGTCATTGATACGTGTTTTACCGCTAACAAACATAACATTAATATGGAAAGCTCGCTCCACCAATGTGCCAGCATACGCTGCCCCCACGAAGATCGCTATTGTCTCTTCAAAACGTGACTTCAAATGTTAATTGGACCATTAAAAGGCGAATGCGGGTCATTTCGACCATTACCGGCGTAGCCCTTTTGAATATGTATAATAAAATTATTAGATAAACTGAGCACTCAATTTGTGTTAGGTTTCTAATGAGGTTATGCGCTTTCTTGTCACAGATGGCGCTGTGGTTGTGCATGCGTAAGCGCAGCCGGATGTGCGAATGGGTTATTGCTGTGTGCGTATATCGGATGCAAAGTTTTATGGCGCCCTTGGTTGCGACGTATGTAATTGTCTTAAATTGGTTGACGTGTAAATGAATGCTATTCATACGAATCGGATTATTCATTGAATGCGTTAATTAACGTGAGTCGTATACGTAAATTCTGAATGATTTTAAAAGCCTTAGAACAAATGTGGGACAAATTTAATAATAATAACTAACCTCTTAAGATGGAGGTGACCTAGTATTTTCTTAATAAATTAGTATGATAATTTGTAAGAGCATGAAAGTCCTCAAAGTACTGAAGAACAAAAAACGGTGTGTAAATATATTTGATCGAAAGCGTTTTTTAAGAAATTCAAGTTTCTGTTCGTGATCAATATTTTGACTCTACTGGAATTCTAACCCACAATCGGTTTCGTTTTTTTAATAGTTTCATATTTAAGACAATTAATTGGGTATTATACCCAAGTTAAGGTATATTATAACCTTCACGTCCAGCCCCAGCTGCCCTCAATTTTTTTATTTATTGCATTAGATTAAAAAACATTAATTTTAGCAGGACTCTTGAATGCTTTATTTTTCATGTGTCCTAATCCCTAAGTTATTCAAATAAATATACCAGCGAATATAAATTATGAGATAGGTTTCCTATTTTGCAAATCCACCCCCTACTTATCCAAAGAAGTGTATTTGCATATCTTTTGGCTCATTATACATAGGTTTCTTTCTGTGAAAGCTTTGTTGGTTAACTGCCAGCGATGGAGAGGCCCGCATTTGCATTGTCCTTAAAAACATCGTTTATTTGATATTTTATGGCTGATTTACAAATAATAATATTTTTGCGTCAAACGATTTTCGTTTCTAAGGCCAATAGTTTGACCTATGAAATGTGATATTGCTCCCCACAAGCACTTGCATCTCCAAAGGTGCAACGAGTACGTTATCAATCTTTAAAAATGGGGAAGGTAAAGCATAAACAGGAATTTAAAGGGGTATTGGACCTTAATTTTTTTTTGTATTGGCTTTGCATTTTGTGCAAAGCTTTGCATCATATTGTGCTGTTCTATTTGGCTGTGGTTTATTTATTTAGACTCACCGACAATATATGCATACATATATTATAATATTACAATGTTACATTTTAAATTTCTTTACACGTACCAATAATAGGTGAGTTCAGATCAATCAAAAATTTTAAGTTGTCTCTGTGACTGCTTCCTGAGCCGCGTGTGTTCTTGACACTTCCAGAAGGCCAAAAATTACTCTTATTTACTGGGTTAAGCTTTTTGAGTTCTTAAACAAACAATAAGTAGAAGCATTTTATCGGCTTCTGAATACGAAATTTCAATAGTCTAAAATATAAATAAATAAACATATACTGACATACACAGCGCCAATAGTCCCCAACTAAGCATTTTAGCCTGTTATTTGGGTACTAAACAACGGATAAACATACTTATATATTTTTTTTTGTGAAAAAATATTACATAGAAAGCATCCAAACCAATACAACTATGCAGGTTTTACTAAAAAATGTCTCGATGATTAAAGTCAACTCCTCGGTCAATATAGGTTTTATCAATTCGAAAACAATTTTATTAATTTAAAAGAATTTTGTTAAAACAATAATGCAACAAATGGTACACATGTAAATATACTTAATCAGCGCATCTGGAATTCTGGCATCAACTCGAATGCTTGTTTTTAAAGGCTATCGACCTTACAAGTACCTAAATCCCTAAAGATTATAACCAAAGACCAACAAATGAAGTGTGACTAACAAGAAAACAATCCTTTCCGAGTAAGGGCGTGACATTGCAAATGTTATAACAAAAACGCATCATTCCAGAATGACAACGACGATATTGGAACGTTTTAAAATTTCGCGAATGTTGAAAAAAACAATGTGTTTAGGTGTCGTATAAATTGTGCCGTACAAAATGAGCACAGTGAGCCATCTGTCAGCGATAAGGCTGTGCTGGCGTTAACTGCGGGACAGAGAGTTGGGACGATGAAACTTAAACTTGTTTATTATTATGATGTATACCCTTTTTGAACTTTTCAGCAATCTAACGTATCACTATTTGAATGAATATGTCCATTTTGATAAAATAAATCTTCGAATTTTGAAAGATAAGTTATAATATTGATTTATACGGTAATTCGATCGATTGATAGTGTTTGTGTTCATATTTCAGGAGCTTCCTATGTTAGCCAAGTTTCAAAATCTTCTCTTCAATAAAAAGTTTCAGGCAACTCCATAGTCTGGCACTCCGGCAAAACAACGTTTAACAGGATAAAACTGACAGTTAATAATGTTGTAACACAGGTAAAGGACAACACTAATCACTGTTCGAATGGGACGCAACATATTTTATAATTATACGGGAGCATACGTGGAATAGCAATTGGCGATGCGGCCGATCGCGCGAATGTCCTGCGGGCGACGCGGCGCGCATAAGGATGCGCTTGCGCCGCCCGCAATCAAGATTTCTTGGCCGCGATCTAGAAACAGGTGCTCGGCACCGTCGACGCGTGATTAATATAAACAATTGACTATTACTATTTTTAGATTCATTACTTTGAGGAAAAACTAAAGCAAATTAGTTAACATGTAGACAAGTTGCTTACTCGCTGTGGTTAGATATCTTACAAATACGTGACGTAAAATGATAGAAATAAATAAAAGCATGCTTTCGCTACTAATACAAAAATAAATAATTTAATAAGTATCGACCAAAATTATACCCAAGTACTTTAAGCGAGTTCTGGAGTGAAGCCCGCGTCTCGGCAAGCGTAGCGTAGGACGCCCTCCTCCGGCCCGATGAACCGACGACTTGCGAAAGGTCGCTGGTTGAGGCTGGATTAGAAAAGCGGAGGAACGGGATATCTGGTGCAAAATGGGGGAGACCTATGTTTAGCAGGACAGCGATAAGTTTAATAGATAGACTTTAAACGAAAATCCTAATAATATGTTTGACATTAATATTTTAAAACTTGGCATTTGCAGGTTGTGACTGGAATTAAGCTTTTATAATCAGACAGAAACTTATATACTCATAAAAACATTATAAATTCCTCAATTTATTTATAATTCAGCTCATGAAAACATTGGAGCACTAATACATGTGCTTAGCGGTACAAAAAGAAGTTACCAGTGCCAAATATGCACGCCGTAACAATTTACAGTCCAAATATGGGGTACAAAGACGTACCGAACGGCATAGCAAAAAGAGCTTCACTGCAACAGTTATAATGTCTCTAACTTTAATTCTGGTACCATTCAGGCTTATCTAAATCTTCATGTTTAATTTTTCTTTATTCATGTGATGTCTTAGTTCAATAAGATTTGTCTTTACAGGTGATTTTCTCTAATTAACTCCGATAATATGTAAATAAAAAAAAATGAACTTTGGTCTTGTCTTCCAAGATGCCACAATTATAAAGTGAAATTTACGAATTTCATGGAAATGCTCAAGTAAGTAATAAAGTTTATTATAAAGCGTATCTAAAAATACCGTTTGAAAACTGCACTCACCGATCTGATAACGTTGATGGTCTTGTTTAGCAACACAAATGGCTGAAGACGGCTGGGTGTTGCAAATTCAGTTATTTTGTGTAAGTATCATCCAGTTCAGTAACAATCTAGTTTCTCCCGCGGCATATCACAGTGGAGCGGTACTTTTATTCCGCCTAAGATATCCATCACAAACGTGAGTGTCGTTTGTAACAACACGGGATACATCTATGAATGTCTTTATTACAGTGTTTTAGTCATTTGTTAGATTTTCTCATAATGATTGTACCCCGAAACGAGTGTGTGCGCGGTCAAATGCTTTTGTTTAATCATTTGCATGACTAGTATGCGTGATCTTAACTTACTCGACGACTGTGTAGTCTGGGCACAGATCCTAAAACTCGGATCGAAATTAATGATGTCTTTTGTTTACTGAATTCCGTAAAACTTTGGATATTATTGTTCACATTAACAGCTACTAAATTTGTTTCTAAAATCGTTTATTCAACTTTTGCTATTTTTTTACAAATATTATTCTATATCGTCCTATTCACGAAATCGACGTTATAAATACTTGGCTTTCACACACATCCCTAAAAGTGTTTAACATAAAAAATCTTAAAAACTTGTTTGATGTTGCCAATATCCCTCATTTTCTTTGTCACCTTTTTTGTCAATTACGTTGACGTCTCATCATAAGTTATTTCCATCTATAACTGTGCGTTGCATACAATAGTCACATTAGACACCAGTCGCTCCTCGGGTTCTATCATTAGTGCGTGCTTGGTTATCAATAGATGGTGTTTTATCATACATTAATCAACAATATCCGTCCCATCGAGCGCTCGATTTTTTATCTCCTTTATTAATATAAGTTCGTCGTATGCGTGAGATTTTCTATTGTTGTAAATGGTGGGTGCTGCTTTTTATTGTCAATTCTTATTAGCTGCATCGTATATTGATATTTGGTGTTGTATCATTAAAGTACATTTGCATATATCATATTTTAAGGTTTCTTGATAACATAGAATGTATAGAGCTTAGTATTTGGAAATTCTTGTTCTGTGGTATTGATTGTATATTGGTGTGGTATTTTTATTGCCACAACCACAACACCATGATAATTATGTTTAAAAAAACATCGCAATATCCTTAAGGGAGTACCCTTACAAGATAAAATTCTTTGATAAATGGACACATGTCTTTTGATCTAATCCAGTAGTGGACTGTGAAGCGTATTGCTGAACTCTTGACAAAGATTTGAGACATTTTAATTTACACCTTCAGCGTACCACCACCCAGCGTGATGGGTATCAGTATTAAATATTTAACATCGACAACAACTGACAGTGCGTAACCCACAGGTTTATAATTTAACCGTTTCAAAATTTTAGATACGGGCAAACCAAAAGAAAAGAATTCACAAAATTATATGAGGAGTCAATACAATAGAAATTGTACTGTTATCGCATCTACTGGGGTGCCATATCTTACGACATTCACTAGTATGCATTAATTCTGAAAGTTACCCGTGAGTACTATTGAAAATCAAACAAAAGGCGACAATTTGGAATTCAACATTACTGAGTACTGTCCAAAATGTGCCGTGAACCGCGAATGGCTGCGCCATACACGGTGTGGACATATGTTCTATCAGATTCGCTAGGCGCATATCAATAATTCATAGCACACTATATTATGCACATCGCCAACCGTTACTTGGAAGCCTTACACCATTCATTAGTAGTTCAACCGCGGTTTGCTTTGGCAAAACCGCTGGGCCACATAGCTATGAACGTGGATATAAATTTTCATGGAAAAGACAATATTTTTAATTACAAGAAGATTATTTTTCATGTAAACTTGATTACACTAGTCCACCTTTAGCATAGAATACGTAACTAGTGAAACTAGTTTTGCTAGTTCCAATGAAAGAAAGGCCAGTTTAAGATATTATATTTCAACCTTTTGGTCAATTCAGTCACTGGTTCTTAAGTATCATAACATACTGTATTATCATTATAGACGCATTATAGCTACGGCGTAGCTCTGTAATTCCAATCTTAACCAAACTGGTTACATGCCTTATTTTATATCTTTAACAAAGAAATACCAGGATGAGTCCATGAAAAAAGGTTTTCAAAATTTTTTGTCCGTTTCGTCGATTCTCCATTTAGTTTAGCTAAGCTCCGAGCTTAAGGGTGAGACTGGCAGTACAATTACTACGCCAGGCTAGGAGACCTAAATCTGAGATTGCGTGAAGACGACTTCACTTTCAAGACACAGTCTGTACTCCAGATCTCATGTACTCCCATTGTCACTGATTCTACGACTAACGTAACGCCCCAACGCCACTCCAAGTTGTTGATTCGGTGTACTATGTCAATGAATATAAATAATACTCTCTCACATATTAATAATTCTGATTTTATCTCGTAGAGAGACCCTATGCTCCATTGCCTGTGAAGAAGATTATTTTAAACTAGTGAACCAATCTCGCAGGTAAATGTGGTGTAGTATGTATGGATATTATCTCTTCAATTGGATCTATACCAAAATCGATATAGTTCGTGTATTGACGTTTTAATTACGCTTTGATCCGGGTAGGCGTAATGCGATGTGGGTGTCCGATATAGCTATGTTAATGTTGGACGTTCGTCTTATTGTGTGATGTCACGTCGCGTCACATATATACTGATGGTTTTTGGCTAATGAACTATAGGTACTTGTAATGGCGAACACATTTGTACTCAACGGAAAAAAATACTAAAAGTTATTACTAAGGTGCATTTAACAAAGCTAAAGATACATCAAAATGATGTCTTTGTTAAAGTAGTGATGGGTAGATGTTGACTGATGGAGTTTAATCCGCATGAAAGCCCTTATGAGAGAACTTTGGACATCATTTAAGTAGGTAAGTTTTGGTGATGATGGTAATGTTAATATTGATAATATCAAATTTAATCCAAGTGTCAAATGCTGAAACTTATTATATGTTTTTAAAACGCCAATAATTATTAATTTGTTTATTTCAATTACTTATGATAATCCGATTACAAAACCTAATTACATTAAAATAACAAATGAAAAACACGTTAATATCTAAACCGGTGGAACGTTTCAAATTATTCCACCCCTCCGTTTTAATTTGGACACTTAAAATGGCAAAACAATACTAAACAAACCCTGTACACATCTTCCCCCAAATCGCGAAATTACACTTAATAAATCATAACCCTACAATTGGACAGGCGTGGCACTAGAGTTTTCGCCATCGAAAATGCATTTTCAACACACATTCATGTAACACAGGCTACATTTAAGTTAATTATAGGATTACATTGGGTTGCATTTAAAGCTGTATTTTGGTAATATAATAGTCAGATGGTACGCCCGATAAGTGCCAACCCGATACTTGGAAAGCCTTGCTCATTACACATTCGGATCGCCAACAAAACGTAGCCGACGCGGGGAACAAACGAATACAATAATTATGAGCCGAATGGATTATGCTGAATTAACCGTTGCGGTGGTAAAACAGTTGTAGGACATATGCCACTTTAGATACCGAAATTTTCTGTGTTTATATCTTCATACACAGATCTCCCTTATTTTGTGCCAGATTCCCGGTCCTCCGCATTACTTATTCAGCTCCACCAGCGACATTTTGCAAGTCATCGGTTCATTAATCGGAAGGGAGTCCAACATTACACTTGCCAAGACGCAGTCTCCACTCAAACACAGAACTCGTAGGCTTTAACCCTTTGACCACCAATGACGCCTTAAGGTGCCAGTCAAATAGATTTTCTACTGTGTCTGCATACCTGGCGTTCAATGGGTTAACCATGCGTTGCATAGGTTTTGCGCTTTTCCTTTTCAACTTTTAACAGCGACGTTCATCAGTACATGGACCAGACTACGCTACGCTTGCTAAGAATTATAAAACTCATGTGCTTCAACGGTTATCAATAAAACGTATAAAATTTTATCTACTTTCATCAATGTACCAATAAATCATCAAAAACACGTTGTCACTTATAAACAAATGTATCCCTTACATTTTAACCGTTTTCGGTTTATTCAAATAAGATGTAAGTGTCAAAATTTTGCAATTCAAAATGCATTTATCAGACGGGTGCTTCCTTAAGGTGCATTTTATATAAGTACAGTTTGTTTATTGATATTTTTACTTTACGAGTATTACTTGAACATTTCTTGACACCGAGCTCTTTAAACTAGGTTCCTTGGCAGATCATATATCTATGAGCTTTGGTTATTATTTACCATCACATCTATCTCAAATAAGCATACGGATTTAAAACTGGATTCGTCTAGCCTAAAACATTTCAGAGCGCGTTTATTGTTTGTTTCAGGTTCGATGTAAGAATAGCATCTAACGAATTTAGTATCAATTCCGTACTATCAACTTATTTTACCTAACTACTTCTTGTGATGATAATAGTCGTGCTGTTTAAATATTTGTGGATTAGTCTATGTAAGTTATTTTCCTAATCGATAAGAATCGAAAGTAGAACGTCCGCAGGAGAGCTAACGTAGCGATATAGCCGCTAGATTAGCAAGTTGAAGCGGCAGAAGGATAAAGCACATAGTGCGAAGGACTGATGGCCGTTGTGGCCGGAAGACGCGATGAAACATCTGACCGTAGGCTCATGCTGATGGATGTTCACTGCTGGTATTCGTACATGTAGTAGTCGTTGGTAGAAGCTTATATCAGCTATAAGGATTTAAGGCTGCAATGACGATGATAATGTTTGCCAGGTTTGTACTCTTTAGGATGACATAATGATTATCCTTACGTTACACTAGTGGTAAGATTGCTGTCAATCGTTCCCATTCCAAAGAACGTTCTAGGCTTTTTTATATTTAATACAGAAATCCAAAGATGTGCCGCCGCTAATTTATGTGAGAAGCAATGGATTACCATTTAAACTTCTTGACGTGTACCTAATTTCCATGTGACTACTGTTTTACTATTTAGTGACAAAACGGCGATTATTATCGTGTTTCCGTGACTGAGTTAATAGAACACGTGTGATGAATTCAAATATTATACTCATCATTTGTTTTTAAATTTAACGGAGTTTCGTAACAAGAATTTTATACAGTAGTACTAAAATAGTTAAAACGTTTCATATATATATTTATTATCTTTTTTTTATGACTTTCACACAGCGCCATCTAGCCCCAAGTTAAGCGTGAATCCTGTATTATGGTTATTAAACAACGGATAAACATACTTATATATTTTTTTCGTAAATAAATACATATTATACACAGAAACCCACCCAGACCATTACAAACAGACATGTTCATGCACACAAATGTTTGTACTGTCCGGGGATCGAACCCAGAACCCTTGGTGTTGGAGTCGACCTCTCAACCGCAACTCCAAATGGGTTTCATAATATTGGGCCCTTTTTATGCAAAGGTAGGTAGGTTGTCTAACGACTCAATATTTCGACAGTCAGATTATTGTTCAGTTATCCTAGATAAAATACGAGTTTTATTTAGCAATATTTTTACTTAATTAAATATCTAGCTTAAAACGAAATAACAAAGATTTCATATTCTATTAAGAATCTTAGCAAGCAGTACAAATCAATACATAGTTTATTGCAAACATTTAAGATCTAAAACTCAATATCGACTTGCCGTCAAACTCGCAACCTAATTATACGACAGCACAATCACGGTGTCAAGCGGATTTCAAAGCATTTATCAATTAAAATAAAGGTTAATCCGACTTGCAAGTGGAGTAATTAAATCTGCGTGATATAGACAGTGTAACAGTTCCCACACCCTTGGCTTTACCGACAATTTACTCAAGCAATTTAGCGCTTTAAAGCTCTCCGATACATTAATGTATGTACTCTTATGTAAATATATTGTTTATAGACATTTGTTTATAAACTTATCAACTTCCGTTGCAGAAAATATAAATAGTGTCTTTAGAAGAAGAAAAATAATTAAGAAAATCATTTAGAATCGTATTTCAGTTTATAAGATATGAAGGCAATAAATATTTTAAGAAGTCATTTCCAAATCATTAGGAATAAAAAAATGTTGAATACTGAATGCTATAACAGTGCTAAGATATTATAATTAAGCTAACATATTACTATGTGAGTATCGCAGGGAGGACGCTGTTGGAATAGAAGAGTACTGAAGATGAAACCGCGTTTTTGCAAGCGTAATACATTACGCTTGATAACTGAGGTTTCAATAGGTTATTTGTGTCTCAAATGCATATGTTCCAATAAAAGTAACACGCCCTTCGACGACGGAAGTATAGCGCTAATATCTGGCGCAAAAAAGAGAGATCTAGTCTAACGGTGAACTGCGATAGGTCGGAGAGAGAAACAGTGATTGGTAGTGTCTTTCAACTTCTGCAAGTTTTGTATAAAATCAGACTTATAAAAATTTTACATTGGGTCAAATGAATGAAGAGGGCTATATGACCATGTTTTCGTATTAGGCCTTTTTTACCATTTCACATATTGTTCTCAAGCAAGCATAAAAATCCCGTGCAAAATAGCGCTTTCCGCTGAAACCAAGAGCCGTCTACGTGTAATTGCAATCGTAATTAGCGCTGCAGCGCTGCCCGCCGTTTGTCCTAATTACAAGTTCGAGCGATAATTACTACGGGGCGGGCACGATTCAGGCTACGTTGATCGGTGGTATTAGTGTTCTTGTGAAACATGACCGCCGGTACTTCTTGCAAAACTGTTTAAAAGCATATAATACTATTACAAATTCATAGAGCAGTGTTTACACGGCCTTATATTTTCTTTACAATGGGTGGAGCAAACCCCAACAAGACCTGAGTGGAGAGTTTAAGACTGGTATAGGCAAACAATTTTTAGATCTAACTTTCTACCTAACTGTTTCAAAGAAGAAAGCTCAAATATTTTCCTCGTTTATTTAAATGCAGCAAGTACACCAAAAAGAAATCCACTTAGACAAAAGATGAGTCATTTTAACATACGTTACTTTGCAATAAAACAGTTTTCGAAAGACGCACCGTGGAACATAACGGCTTCATTATATTTTGTTTACATTAAATTCTTAGTAGCTAGTACCTGACAATAGTAACTTTCATATAATAACGTATGGAGCGACGAATGATGAATATTAACAGGTTATAATATATTGTAGGTGCTTTGTTTTGCAAAGACATCGTGCTTCATTCATCCTACATGACGATTATATGAGAGGATGAAAGAATGTACTCTAATCTCACTTAATTTCTTCCGCTATAAGAGCACACATGCACACACATTTATTTAGCATAGCTGTGTGTGTAGTTTATTCTGGGCTAAAGGATGAAATTATTGGAAAATGATTATGATTTGATTTTGTTGGCAATTTAAAATATATCACGGCTGTGCTAGGTGACAGACATTTTTTTTAATCACTAGTCTATTCACTTCAAACTCAATTTTAAATCAATGATCGAACTTCACACTTAGGCCTTTCCGCAAAACATGAATGAATTTTCTTTTTTGGTATATTTCCCTTCGTCTCAAATATATTGTTCATTTCTTCAGATAATAATCTAATACATTCACAGCGTTTCTGACTAATTGTTTATTTAATATCTCCCGAGTTGGGCTATAAAAAGACAAATCACACATTATCCATTTATACAATACGACACATAACTTCACGTGTTTCAATTTGCGTTCCACCAAAATATTCCAAGAAAACTTTATGCCGAGGTTTAATTAAATATGATTCATCGTCCGTGTGGCTATTTGTATGCGTCGAATTAAAATGCTGTGGACACGATAAAGACCGCTATAATCACACAAACATAGCATTGTATTGTACAGAATGACAATTGTTATCTATGTTATAATATGTACGTCTAACCTACAGAAATATTGGTAAATTATATAAATTAAATTGCAAAAAGGACGATCTAAAAGCGCCTTGGTAAAGTCAATGAATTTTAAGGTTATTTTAATTTGTATACAAATGGATCTTCGTAGCCTAAAATTAACAAGCCTTAATTAATTATTTTAGTCTGCTTGCAGTGTATTGTGTTGTAAGTTTGATTATGTAGTTTGAAACAATTCATAAATATTGTGACAGCTTTATGTAAAAACCAAATATTAAAAATTTAAACAACACTAGTTTCCTGCCTATCAAGATGACTTGACATCAACATGTCTGTTATATAAAATTCTATTAAATGTGTTTTGTAGTTTAGCGCAAAAATAGATTTTTACGTCTTTATTCAGTCTGACTTTCTTTTCACTTGTGGGACGTGAAAGAAAGAAAAAAAATCAATTATATCTGTTACAAATACTTTTGAATCGTCAATTGTTATTATTATCATATTTTTTTATGACTCTACCACGTGGTTTGATAAACCTGTAACTTCATTGCTTGTCTCACTATTACAGAATTTTAACCTTCTCACCGAAAACACTTTTTTGACATTAGTTGGCGCTAAATTTAGAATACAATTAATTAATTCTTATTGACATTTCACGTAGGTAGCTTGCACGTTTCGAACTTGCGAAGCCACAACTGGCTATGCCTTCTGTATTTACCTATACCATCGGCAGTTAATAAGATGCAAGTGGGTGCGGTCACTTAAAAAGCAGTAAACAAAATTATATCGACCCACGCGCACAATTAGTTCGACTAGAATTAAATCGGACGTTCCTGCGAACGAATTAAAACCTCGCACGCCAGCGAATGTGAATAATTACGTATTTAATAACGCTTTTGTTCCCTACACGGCGGAGGAAATCCAAGTAATTCAATTGTTTTGTTTAATTCGAGTAGAAACGATCACTTTCTAGAACATCCGTCTTGGGGTTGCGTAGGCTTTTTGTTTATAATAATTTAAAGAAGATTATGTAGATGTTGTAATATACAAGTAACGAAAGGTTTATAATCAAAGTATTTTTATTAACATGAAGCAATTAAACGACCGGAAGCAAATGTATATATACACTCTGGAAATGCACATGTACATGCAAAGAGGTGTTATTTACCCTCAATGGAGCCCTCTGAGTGTTTGAGTGCGACAGTAAATCAAAAATAATATTCACTTAGCGTTATATTACCACGTATGAAATTTGAACAGAAGTAAGCATATATAACGTGGTCTGCGTACACATCGGTATGGAAACCGAATCAGATAATACTGGTACTGATAGAACCGAAAGCTTCTATCATACTGCTTATCAAAAATGTGTATAATTAAAACAATTAAACAGTATTTTCCAAAAGAGCCCAAAGTACTATCTTCCGAAGCAGACTCGAGGAAATATAATTCAGTCATCCATCCATTGCTCGAATATTGCACATAGATTATGAGTAGCGTATGCAAAGTGAGTGACACTAATCGCAAATACAATAAATAATGTTCATTTTTGTCAAATTGAACGCTGTTAATGACAGCACAGAATGATGACCTATCGTTTCAAATTTGTAGAGGAAAATGGGCGAAAAAGTGGGAATCATGAGCGACTTTCCGGGTTGTCTGGACGCACAGGTATGCACTGCTTATTTGCATATATGGAGTGTACGCCACTGCTGCTACACCATCACTAAATGCAAAAAAAACGATTTATATATACGGAACCAGTGTTATTTAACAATTACTTATGTTTACTAAACGGTGTTCTTATAAAACACTTCAGATTTAAACGAACCGAGAATTACGGTCCAGTTAACTCAGATAATGTTTGTAGAAAGTATATTGAACTTGCACTTTAAATTAAAGGTAAATGAAGAGCGTTGGTGGCTCATGGTGTTTACTGTTGCCTTTCGATCTGGAGGGCGCAGGTTCAATTCCCGCCACGTGCCAATGTCTTTGCGAACGAAAACACTTTTAAAAATCAGATTCCAAAAGACGCTTATCCATCACAGATACCTTGATGACTCAATTAAACCAAAGCCAGTTCACCCGACTCAGTTCAGAACCACCAACCTATAAATTGTATACACATAATTACAATATATACACATAATTAAAACTATAGGTAAATAGTGAGTGTCACATGACGATCAAATCGTATGCTAAGACGAGTTTTTTTAATGTCATAAGGATGGACATAATAAAAAACTAACAACAAAAGTATGCCAAACTTCGGCCAGTTTTGATATGGAAAACCACAAAATTTTAACGCATTTGTTGACAGAGCCGTAGATTATTTTAGGAAAATATTAAAAATAGCATGACTTTTCTTGTGAAATGGTACAAAAACCGCAGTAAATAAATGGAAAACAATCTAGAAATCACGTATAATTATTTATTTTAAATGAACTCTTCGATTACATATTTTTAGATTAAAACACTAAAATCAGTATACAAAGGAATATTTGCCAAAAATATATTATAGACAGCAGCCGTCACTTCGAAAACAAATTTTATTTTATTAGTGACAGTACATCCGTATTTTTAAAACTTCATTGTGTATTTTATGTCCTAGGTGAACGTAACTTTCAGTGCGCTAACCTGGTGGTTACCTATCTGAGAGTAACTACTGACTATGACAGAAGCATTGTTAAAGGAAATCAACAACAGTGGGTAGTCATTTTTCCATCAATAATGCTCTGCGCCCGTCACTCGAGAAGACAGATGTTAGGTCTCTTATACCGATAATTGTACTAGTTACAGTGCCCTCATCCTAAAACATAGAGTGCAAAACACTCCTATTTCAAAGGACGATATCTCGCACTGCGGAGTGGTACTTATCAAGGCGACTCAGTACCGAGTCTACCGCTTAGTAAGTAGGCGTCCGACATAAGTATCCAATGCAGGGTTATCCTCCCAAAAAAGGTATATTATTTGCCAAATGGTAATGGTGCCAAGCTTTCTGGTTAGCAAAATGTTCATATTAACTTTTTTTCTAAATTGACACGTAGATAATTAAGTTTGTATTCCGATGTTATACCATTGAACCAAATCATTAATTTTTTTGAATCTGAATCTTACACAAAACGTAGGCAACTTTCTATACAACTTAATAGACTTTATAAGCTTCATATAGCCGTCTCAAACAATCATTAATGAACTTTGCTAGGGGGGAAATATTTAAAAACTCCACGTACTAAATCAAATTTATTGCATTTAGGGGGGCACAGTTAATCTGGACCAGGAAATTAAACGCGGAATTACCATAATTGATACGGTTCGAGAGAATCCGGGTGGAAAACTGATCGTCCCGACGCCCTTAAGTCTCGAAACTTCCATAGAAATCTGTAATGAAGACCGTCTTAAATGAGATTGGGTGATATAAAAGCTATTTGGAAAGTTTCGCGCTTCTAATAACTCTATTCTAATGGCGTATTTTAGGCGATACCTTTTTCCGTAGAATCAAATGGATTGAAAGACTTTAATCGGCCTTGGGATTAAGTTTTTTAAATTTTATTTTATAGGCAGACAAATATGCTCCTCCAAAGGAACAACGAATACGTAGCTAACGTTGATAACGTAAGAGGAAGAAATATAACTATGAAGAGGGCGCGAGATATTTATCGATAACTAGCTTTTGCCGCGACTTCGTTCGCGTGGACTTCAGGTTCATTTTACCATCACGGACTTTTTGTAGACCTTTTAAGTTGTACAATACTGTGTACATTGTTTTGATCTATCTTGTAGGATTCAGTCAGCGTTTGCAATGTAAGCGCAAAAAAAATGTGTTTTTTTACGACCTCACATTAGAAATCTCAAAAATTGTAGCCTATGTGTTATTCTGATGTATAATCCATTCAGTAGTTTTTACGTGAAAGAGTAACAAACATCCATACATACATCTATACTTACAAACTTTCGCCTTTATAATAGTATAGGATCTATCTCAAATCATCATTATTACATCATCAGCTGTAAAATGTTAAATGTACCCCCACCGAGGGGCATGAGCCAACATGTAAGCCGTTATCATACACGCGGGCCCAGAGCGGATTGGCCGACTTCACGCACAACCTTAGAATTTCTTCGTACACATACACAGGATTCATCACGATGTTTTCCTTTACCGTAAGAGCGTCGGATAAACGTACGTATAACCTAGAAATTCGAAAACACTGGATTTGAACTTCCAATCCTCCAGGTCGGGGCAACAGTCCACTCCAATGAGCTGCCAACGCTCAACCTATCTCACATGATAACATAAACGAAATTTGATTAAAGTATGTAAAAGCCTAGCCTATACGTTGTAGTGTTAAAGCCAACCGACATGGTAAATGTTTTTCCTACTAAGTTAAGCCTTCGTTGCTCTGAACATGTTCTATCCACTGTTATTCTATAAATCTCTGGAATTGACTTATTATCTAAGTATCTATCTATATTCTATCCTAATTAATATCAAAAGTAAGATATATTGAAGAATACGATAAGAAAAAAACCTTTTTACTTGTATAATATTCGTATATAGATTCCCAAAAACAATACATTCAAGTATACCTAATAAATCACGAAAAATTACTCGATAACATTAATAGAATTTTGATCAAAAACAACTTTCATTTTTGCATATTAAATTAAACAATGGCGCACTTAGCAAAAAACCCGTACCCAAATATTGAAAAGGGTTATACTTTACCAGTGCATTGAATTGGAACCATTAAAAAGTCATTAAGGAATTATTAATAGCTAAAGCAACAATTGATTGAATCGCCACGCGTCAGTTTGTACTTAACTATTTGTAAAGGCTTGTTTGAATTAATCAAATCATGCTACAGATTCTTATCTGAAGAGTGCCTTAGAAATTAGAGCAGACGTATGACGATTGTTTTGTTCGCCCACGGACGAATGCCGATCTTGTGATTTTTTATATCTATTGTAGCTATAGATAGATATAACGGATTGTAATCATTCTCATTGTGTGCGCTAAGATGTAGACGAATGGTCAGGTGGGACGAAAGTACGGTTCCCCTGTATGTTGCACTAGAGTTTCTTAAAAAAGATTAAAAAACAGATATATAGTTTGATAGCAGATTTGCACAATCTGAGTGGGTTATACTCACCTATTAATAGGAACAGTTTATTTACTATAATTTCATTTTCAGAATTTTAATTGTTTCCTAAAATCTATGACAGTACTCTGCCGACAGCCACACCATTGAAGCTTGTGCGCCAAGGCTACACGGATTTGACTCAATGTAATAAAGATTTACGTTATATAATGATAACGCACAGAAAACTGGAAGATTTAAATAAAATACTTTTAATTACGTAGAGTTTATCTCGGTAGAAAATAGGACTTAGGTACTACATTCTCCTTAAAAGCTTCTTTAAGTTTATGAAATGAATGAAGTTTTACTACATAAGGTAGTAAGTAAAATGTCACATAAATGTAACAGTACTTCATCAGTCCCGTACCCGCCGGACTCGATAAAACAACATGTGTTTTCTTCACCTAACGAATCTTCCCCGGCATAATGACTCCAACAATGTAAAGTGGGGCCATATTTACATAATGTCAACTAAGTAGGTGTAAGAGTGTCACTGTTCGAACACACTCGAATCTCATTAATCGAATGCTAGGAATGCTATTGTATCGACGCGCCTTTTGTGGTGCATCGTGATTTGATATTATGACAGGTTGAACGTACTCCTACGGGCAGTATACTGGTATAAACAATACGTGAGCACACTCTCACAATTTCCTACAACATATATGTTATCATTAATTAAAATTCAAAGATTTACTGTATTAAAATAATTGTCTAAAAGCTCGTCTTCCGGTGATGATTAACCTCCGTTTACTAGATCAAACATTTAAACATTTATTTCGTTTCTAAGAAGTATTGTTTTACGTTTTGCAAATTTTACAAAACATAAGAATAGCGTTTTTTTTCGGCAGTAAGGATAGTTTGCCCAAATAATCAAAAAATAAATATCCACTGACGCTCCACCAGCGCCATCTAGCCCCATATTAAGCAAGGAGCTGTAGTTAGGGTACTAAACAACTGATACACATACTCATATATTTTTTAATACTACATATTATACATAGAAACACCCAGACCATTATAAACAGACATGTTATGCACAACAAATGTGTATGTACTGCCGGGGATCGAACCTGGAACCCTTAGTGTTGTCTCGGCCATTACACCAAATAGGGTCGTCGTGAGTACAAAAAGTTAAGATTCAAATCACTGAACGTAAAGAAAATTAAAATTAGAATTATTACTGTTAAATGCCTGGCAGATAGCCATCATAATATTGTCCCGTCCGGTGAAACTTAGAAGGCCACCAGCGCAAATGGCAAAAAGTAATCCAAAAAGAGATATTTGATAGCGTTTAATAAGCATAGAAAATAAATTGGTTTACTAGTATTCGGGTGGCTCTGTAACTTGAGGCATACATTAATTATTGTCCAAATTTATAAGTATCTTTTATGCCTTATTGTGTAGTTAATTATTAATTGTGTTAGAGAGCTTTGATAAATAGCAGTATAGACCTTTAAAAATTACCTGGAATCTTATTCAGTCCAAGTGTAGCAATGACAAAATTACACTTAAATCTCATGGAGATATTACCATAAGAGGTTTCCTGTCAATTTATATTATAACCTACACCAAGTACTGGTTATCAATACAAGTGTTTGAACGCACTTAAAATAAATGTCAGAAAAAAGTTAATTTTATCGCTAAGCCGGTCATTCGAACACAAATATGTAATGAATTATACTTAAAGTTATAATTTTTAGAAAGCGAATGTCAAAGAGTAAAGAGATCGGATATGAATACAATGGTCCTGGATCGACACCCCGTGGTGCGCCGCGCATACGCCCGCGCAGTGCTGTCCCTTCTACGTGTCGATATTATATTGTCGATAACTCTGATCGTTCAATAAAAAAAATGGAGTGTCTCTTTGTAATATGAAATAACTGTCTTTTACTGTATGCATATGAATCTATTTAAGGAGCATAAACAATAAAGCATATAAATTTTTGTCTGTTTGTTCCGAGTAATCTCCGAAATGTGAACAGATTTGGACGGGAATTTTTTGGCAGCTAGCTGATGTAATAAGGAAAAATTAGGCTTTTTTTAAAGTAATGTTGATCGCGCAGCAGCCACGTGTCGCATTAGCTGCTCGCTTTCACGTGATTTTGGTTATGTTGTACTGTGTGAGAATATTTTATACCGGGTAATACGTAGTTAATATAATGCTTAACTTTTCCACAATCTAATAACATTAAACTTAAATAATACCTACATGTGATGATAAATTACTTAAGCAAAACATGTTCAAATTAAATGTCATAAGCTAAAGATTAGATAGTACTTGAAGAAGTGGGATCGAATAGAAAACCAGATCTGGATGACCAGATCTGTAACACTCCCATTCATGGAGTATGCGGTAAACATACAACATGTTGTGTAGTATGTTTACTGAATGTATATAATATACCTATAAATATTAAGAATTAGTTCTAATGATAATAGTTTCTGTCTTTTTATAAGTAAAATAATTTGAATTTTCATAATTTATTATGTTGGTTTATATTTCAATTAATTTCAAAAATAAAACATAAAAATGTGCTTAACAAAAGTGATACTAATATTTATCGATAACTTTTCACACACCACACTTATCAAACAAAATAGAATAAAATAAATAAAATCCTTATGTAAATTTAATTTTTAGATCTTAGTCAGTGGAGATAAAATAAAATTTCTTGTACCGGCACAATATAAAGTTTATACGTTAGAGTTAGATATAAAATATACCAAAATTGGGTTTTTGAATGGGTTCAAACTATTTCCTGTCATTTTATTCTTAAAAATACTTTTGATATGACCGAACTTCTTGTCATAATGAAGCCATTTGCAATCGCCAATCAGTCAGAACTTTAAAACCCATGATATGTTTTATTCCTTAAGTCAAAAATGTATACAGAATGTTAACTACATCTATAACATTGAATTGTGATTTATCTAAGTTTTTTCATACTTAACTTTTTTTTACCGCTGACTGTTATATCCAACATATGATAAATTGATTTTCTAATGTTGTGTGTAAATGCTGTGTAAAAGGTTAAAGGTGCCTAGTTTAAAATTCCTCAAGCACCATTCAATATTATAAAATACGTCTAATATTTGCCATAGATCAATCATACAAATTGATAATGTTGTATGCCAAAACTCGCAATATTCAATTTAAATCCAGAACTTCCGATATCATTTTACTAAAACAGATTGTAAAATTTAAACAAGTATAAATATTGAGCTAATAAAATCTCCCAAAGCGTTTAAATATGAATGGCTCATTAAATAACAAATTAATCGCCGTATAAATAACGTTATCCAATATATTAACGTCGTGGCATTCCCGATTGGAAATTAAAAATAACATTAATTACTTTTGTAAACGATACCTACTTCGTTAAATATTTAATGAAGCTGGCACGTGAAAAATACATTAAAATATATTTAGATATGACGTGTTGAAATGACACTGGTTTTATAATTTTTAATGTGCCAATAAATATGAAAAGTTGTATGATACGATTGAACTTTTATACTCCATGTCTAGACAGTTACCGAATCGCCTAAAAGTTTGATGCATACACTGCATACATTATGTTTATTTTAATGGTCTTGGTTAGTATTGTTTAGTAGTAACTGAGACACCAAAAATGAACCGCACAGTAATATTTATAAGAAACCATACAATCTTAACTGTCTAGTTGTAATTAATTCATTATATTTGAACTCGGAGCAATTGATGAATGTATGGATGTATCCATTCACAAATGTTTGAATAAATTAGAGTTACGGTTCAGCAACCATATATAAATATAAAATGCGGAGAATCGATACAAGAAGTTCAATTAGTTCCTATAAGGACAATTATCAGAAACCGTAGTTTTATCTATGATTATTTTAATTATGATTTAAAACTATGAATTTTGTTTTATTAGTAACTAGATATTAATTTTTTTTATGATAAAGGCTCTTAAATACAACCGACGATGTTATGTACTAGTACTTCATTGCTAAGTTATGGTATAAAATGTTTAAACTCTAAATTGGTTATAAGCAAATTGCATTTGTTAATTTATGATTAGTCCTTACATCGTCAACAAATATTATACATAATCGACCGATCCGAATCGAAATCGTTCTGTGTTCATTCATTCATCCGGATTACTGTTAATACATTGTAATGCATTAAAACGTGACAACGGTGGCCTGAACACCTCTGTTTCGAGCTTTATTTATTGAATTAAGCCTTTTCTATCTATAAGTACTGGACCACCGACAGAGAAGAGTGCGTTCCTGTCATCGCGCCGAACATTATGATATCAATATAATTCTTTCGTATTTTTTTTATAGCAGACAAATCACATTGCACAAATTTAACTACTTTAATATTCGTGAAAAGAAGCCAAGTCAGTATAATTAATTATTTTAATAAAGTAAAACATGTGGCAGCGGTGTACCTATCCTGTTTAGGCATTTTCAAGCTTATATTTTTTTTTGAAGTTGTCTCCGCACTACTGCTACTCGCCAGTAAAATATGATTCTTTCAAATGTAATCATGACAGTCACAAGGAGTACAACCTGTAATAAAATATTATAGTGAATACTCAGATAAACAATAATCTAACCAGATCCACAATCCACTCAAAAAGTGTCCGGGATGATTCTGCCCATAGCGTCTGTTGGGCAGAATTTTGATTCATAATCACGTCGTCGTCGTCGACACTACCATGTCATAATGACATAGTAGTGTGCTCGAGCATTTGATTTTGTACTCTTTCAGTGACGTGTTATGGTCCGAATTTAAATTAATAATTTATTTGGGTGACGTTTTTCGTGGTTGTGCGTCTTGTTATTTTATTGTTTATCCAAGAGTGAATCATTTTCAAAAACATAATATTGTAACAGGCCTCAGCTTTCAATTTGTGAGTTAAGGGACTTGAGACGAAATGATGGTCAGTCCTCATATCTGTCTGACTTTTAGGGAGCCTTCAGTCAGGAAAGTCAGTAGTTATTGAAGCCAACAATACCTGTAGATTTTGTAAAGTGAACTTAATATACCAGGTATATCTAATACAATGAAACACTAATGTGACGTAACAAGTATCAAACTCATTGAATGTACAAATTATGAAAAATATATTAATAATTCTAGCGGAACACACCTCAATATGAATCGCTCGTCCCACTCATAGCCCGATTGTCTCCGATGCATTATTATGCTTGTGATTACGCATGGAGTATACTAACAGCTAAAATAATAATTAATAAGTGATTGACAGAGACACACATGGTGTTTTCTTAAGTAGGACCGGTGAATGCAGGCGTGACTCGGTTAAGTAGTTACAACAAAATAATCACATTTATTGATCGAAAGTAGACTCACTAAAAACACAATTATCATAATTACAGCCTAATGCTGACGAAATACTCCCCTAGACTTGGTTTAAACCCTAGCAGTCGACATCCCCTTTACTAGTTTATCAATCCATTTAGCCGGGGCCAGCCTACACTTCATTCTGCCCATCGACGATCAGTTCTACGCATTATGTACCCTGCCCACAACTTCCACTTGCTTATCCTGTGAGCTTCTATTTATTCTACGAATGTCCTCACGTGGAAACACCCAGACTAATGAGTCTGGGTGTTTCTACATACCATACATTATCAGCTTTAAACGTCACCACGAGGGCACCGTAAAGGGTGTATAGGCTTGTCGCCCACGCGGGCTCAGTGCAGATTGGCTGACTTCACGCATAACTTTGAATCTCTTCGCAGGTGTGTGCAGGTTTCCTCACGATGTTTCCTTCGTGAGAGCGTCCGATAACGTACATATAATTTCGAAAATTCGAAAACACATTGGTACGTGGCGGATTTGAACATGGCTCTCTCGATTGGAAGGCAACAGTTCACACCATTGAGCCACCGACGATCTCTACATACCATTAAATGTTTTAAAAAAAATAAGGTGTTTGGAACACGAATTATTAGTACAGGCTGTCTGGACAAATCTTCCAATTAGGATGAATTTTGTAGGTCGATAGAGCATTTTATGTGACGTGCAATCACCCTTATCTCAGAATTTGTGACGCTACAGAACCTTAGATAATCGACCGATAACGTGTCCAGACAGCTTGAAATCGCACTTTTCGCCAGTCTCTCAATCTCGTGAACGGAAGTGATTTTGATAACTTTTTGCATATCAACGTGCGTCACATAAATTTGTGATAAGCATGGATCTAAAAGTTTGGTGGTACGTACAGCGGTTTGGCAGAAAAATGCAAAAATCTGTGTCCAGCCAGCTTAATTTTACGTATAAAACTTCTGGCTGGCACCTCATGAATCTCAACAACGGGAGCGTGTTCGGATATGGTTCCTTTACTAAGATTTAGTGACGGAATTTGTGACGCTAATAAAGTTTGATTCACGGCGTTACATAGAATGGTTTACGAGAAATCGATCAAAAACTGAATGTGCGGAAATTCCAAATCAAGCTGGCTGGACACATGTATCTCCGCTGCCTGGTGGTCTACGGCCTCCGAAATACACTCAAATTTTAGTGACGGAGACGAAAATGATAACCTGAATTTGTGACGCAAAACTACTTTCAGTAGTTTCATAGATCATTTAGTTTTCTCCATACAAACATTACAATGGGTTACCAATATTTAAGGTTACATGTGGGACTTAGTATATTATTACAAGGTGTTTTCTGTGATGGGCGAGAATCTGTCTTATTGATTAAACTACTCTTTTTAGTTGGTAAGTATTGGTATTTTTCATGGTTTGTATGGTCGAGGAATCATCCGGACCGGTATCAGTGTATTTAATGTTCGAAGATATTTACAATGATTGTTGTAAATAAAATCAAATTCGTTTATATATACTTACATACGAGGTATGGTAGTGTTTTAAACATTTGATAATCCACCTGAAACATTTTAAACATCAAGTCGGTGAATACTGAATATACGAGTATGTACTACAAAAATATTTTCGAACTGTAGTGGCCTGAGCTTTGGGGGTGAATGTTGAATGAAAGAGAGTTTGTTATGATATTATAAAATGTATTGAAAGCAACACAAATGTTCTTATGTTAATGTTAAATGTTGGATGAAATGGAATGTTTATGAGTGCTCGCGTTTGTCCCGACGGCGAAATGTACACTAAATTTGTAATAAAGAAATTATATTAAAGCGATGGCTGTAGCCTAGTTACGGCGCGTGCTACGTCACACAACCATTGCAAAATATTAAGGTGTTCGTTCCGAGCACGAACACTTGTTTCAAAAGAGAATTTTATTATTATACCAAGCAATCACAATGTCAGTATTCATTTAGTATTTTGTAAAATATTATTTTATTGATTTACATGATAAAATACAACGACTGGATTCAGTAGGTACCTATGTACTTACCTAGGTGAGTATTTTAAATATATTATTTATAAATAGATTCCTAATAAACTCAACAAACATTATGAAGACATTTTACAATTAAAAAATAAGGAAAATTTTTATCGTAATGAAAAATCTACAACGTGTTATTTGATTTATAAAAACCCTCGGTTGCTGCCTCAAACATAAACAATGAAACTTTATTAAAGAAATTTGTTGAAATATTATGTATTTTTATTTGCTATACATTGTCATAATCAGCCTATAACGGCCCGAGTACGGCTTAAGGTGCTGTCCGAAATACGGAATCATCTTTCTTTTCGGATAATCAGGTGGTTTAGCCTGCGGTGTATGATATTTCACCGCAGGCTTCAAACCCACGATCTTCGGGTCTCGCTGCCGAACGCTTTGTGCGGATTTAGACCACGGAGGCAGATAAAATGGAAGAAACTATGGGATGAAATGACAAATATATAAATATATTGCCCAAATTTTCTTCCTTGTATGAACTTAATGGCACCCATAACTTTGAAAACAGAAGATTTAACTACAATAGTAGTGTTTATTAAATAGAAAAGTATATACCAATATTGATATACTAAATTGCTTTAAAATAAAAAGTTACTGGGAATTCATTTTTTTCTATTCCATGTTTATATTTACAATAATATAATGAAATATTACCGGTACCTACTTGGAAGAAATTTCTGAACATACTTATGCGCTGCCGGAGACCGACGCGGGGTCATTAAACAATTTCTAATCGGCTAATGTTGGTGTCGCCATCTGTTGCTTACAGTTTGTCCTGCGATAACTGGTCAAATTCCAATACTCCAAGTACCTATATAACCTATTTTTGACAGTCAATTAATTTTCATATGAATTTATTCATTACATTCATTATATTATACACTGCATAAAAAACCAAACGATATGCAAGTCTATACTATCGGCCAATAGGTCGATTAATAAGAGTCCTTTATTTTAGTACATGATGGTCACCTCGCAATATTAATGGGTTTTGTATAGAAAAAATTAAATGATCAATATCTTTGAAACTACTGAAATAGTTTGCGTCACAAATTCAGTTTCGTCTCCGTCACTAAATTTGAGTATTTCGGAGGCCGTAGACCACCAGGCAGCGGAGATACATGTGTCCAGCCAGCTTGAATTTGGAGTTACCGCACATTCAGTTTTTGATCGATTTCTCGTAAACCATTATATGTAACGCCGTGAATCAAACGTTATTAGCGTCACAACTTCCGTAACTAAATCTCAGAAAAGGAACCATATCCGAAAACGCTCCCGTTATTGAGATTCATGAGGTACCAGCCAGAAGTTTTATACGTAAAATCAAGCTGGCTGGACACAGATTTTTGCATTTTTCTGCCAAACCGCTACCGTACCACCACACTTTTAGCTCCATGTTTGTCACAAAATGTAACGTACGTTGATATGCAAAAAGTTAAATTACTTCCGTTCACGAGATTGAGAGACTGGCGAAAAGTGCGATTTCAAGTTGTCTGGAACGTTCTCGATCGATTATCTAAGGTTCTGTAGCGTCACAAATTCTGAGAAAAGGGTGATTGGCCGTCACATAAAATGCTCTATCGACCTACAAAATTTCATCCTAATTGAAAGATTTGTCCAGACAGCCTGAGCTACATGAATTATAAGCTCCTTGCTAAAATTGGGGCGCTGGGTGAATCCCAGTAGATACTTATTTCTATGGAAAAATTGAAATGAAAGGAAAAAAATCAGTAAAATTTATTGCATCAACTATTTATGGTTAATATATTTTTTTTTATTGAGCGTCGGTGGCTCAATGGTGTGGACTGTCGCCTACCTACCAGGAGGGCTGAGGTTCAAATCCCGACACGTACCAATGTGTTTTCGAATATTCGAAAATACATGTACGTTATCCGACGCTCTTATGGTGAAGGAAAACATCGTGAGGAAACCTTCATGCACGCCTGCGAAGAGATTCGAAGGTTGTGTGTGAAGTCGTCCAATCCGCACTGGGCCCGCGTGGACGACTAAGGCTTAATCACCCTATACGGGTAGGCTCGTGCCCCTCGGTGGGGACGTTTAATGAGCTGATGATGATGATGATAATGTTTTTTTTATTTCGACATACAAGTCTTGTCGTGGTAAATTAAATGTGTTTAAATAGTTTTATTAAAATCAAGTTTAACTTAATGATTTTATGGTTGCTATGAAATTTGATGTGTTTGTATTCATTTGAGAGTTTCTATGTATTTAGTACATCCATAATATATACAAAAAGGGAGTAAGAAAATAAAGTTTTCGCTTGCTTTAGTCATTATATCTCGAGCTTTTTGGTTAAAAACTTATTTGAATTAATAATAAATAAATATCTACTGACATTCACACAGCGCTATCTAGCCCCAAGTTAAGCGTTAAGCCTGTATTATGGGTACTAAACAACGGATAAACATACATATATACATATATTTTTGTAAATACATACATATTATACATAGAAAACACCCAGACCATTACAAACAAACATGTTCATGCACACAAATGTTTGTACTGCCCGGGATCGAACCGGAACCCTTGGTGTTGCGGCCAACTTCCAACCGCAACCTATTCGACGACCAAATGGGTCGTCGAATATAGATACAAATGAGTCTAAATTACAGAATTCCAGGATTAATATGCATGAGTTCAAAGGATTAATTTCTAATATGAAATGTTCACCGATCAATTTTCGTCTTATATACCTTAAAAACCTACCATTTTAAACTAAGAGTTAAGAACAACACTACAACTTATTAACTGTTAAAAATAACAGGTTGCAAAACTCGTTGCTGGTAAGGCACAGATATAGTCAGGGTTGGATTAAGGTCTATTATAAGGAGTTCTAGATTTATATTATATTATATTTGAATAAATTGAAGATTATTGATATCGATTTGTCATTGTTGAACGCATTGAATAAATAAATTTAAATATAATAATAAATAATGTAAAAATAAAATAATGTTATATCGCCAGCGTTAATGAACACCGCATAATTTGATTAATATACTTTTTCCTTTCTTCAGCTATCCATTAATTACAAAATCGTATCAAATAAGAAGTCCTATATTACAAATATTAAGTAGGAAAATAATTGAGGTTACAATGTAATCACCGCTTCACATATCTCGTTTTAAACAATTAAAGAGATTTTGGCCATATCCTCTGTGACGAAAGTCATCAGGGAAGTCTTAGCCAGCAGTCTTCCACTCAAATAGCTTTTTTAACTGTTCTGTGAAAGAGATATAAGATAGTCATTATTATCAGCCAATACGGCCCTGCACCCGATCAAGATGACAAATGGTAGATCTCTCATTCCCAGTGATTTTACTAGCTACGGTGCCCTTATCGTGAAATACGGAATTGCAAAATACTTACTATACCTATTTTACTAGACAGATAGAGAGAGATATTTGGCACTGCAGTGGAAATAACTGAGACGACTCAGTACCGAGTCTTCCACCTAGTAGTAGGTACCGTATAATTATGATGGTAAGTACTATATTACATTTATCATAATTTTGCCATTATCTGTTTCCCTATTGTTTTTGGGACTAAAGTGAAAGGCATTTTCAGAATAAACGTGCACGTTTGTTTAGCTTCAGTCATACGATAGAGCTATCGAGCAAGACTGAAGCCAAACAAAAGTCATCATGAAAAAAATAAAGTTTAGCCCTAAGTCCGCTCCTGAGCGCACACGCCGCATCTGCCCGTATTTGCATAGCTGCTGATTGGCCGGGAGATTAATTCATATAATATTTTTTGTCTTGATCGTCATTTAGAGCCAATCAGGCGTTCGGTGAAAAAACGATCATTACCATACTTCAGCCCTTGGGCGTTTTTTCAGACGAACAAAGGGTGCTTGTTTGCTATTAGGTTAGGGGCGATAATGTAACGCAATTATCTTATTTTTTGTAATAAAAAAACAAAATTCATTATTCAAATACGCCAGCTGAACAAGCCCGGATCGTGATTGGGGATTAAAGTAAATCGCGAAGGTTTTTGTGGAATCTCATTTTCATATTTACGTGACTCCTAATGAAGATGTAAATCATGAATAATACGCGAAAGCAGCTAAGGAATACTTGAACTACTGTGTATTCATGTAGTAAGTTATATATAAATGATCGAAACTTTTGTTTTTTTTTGTTAGCAGCAGATGTTACAAACCTGCAGCTATATTTTTAACGTTTTAACGAGATTGAGAATTTGGCCGCTATCTCAACAGCTGATGTTTAGCGACGATGCGGCTGGATGGTTCATACTTATCTAGGAACAGTGACTTCACTTGCCTTTAAGATGCTCAGATTATAGTGATGATGATGATAATCATCCAAATCAAATAACAAAGTTGAGTAAAATATGAATGGCACTGTAGGTGAGCACACAATGGCTCTAAGGAACACTGAGATAACTTAGATAGATTGGTATAATGTACTGTTACCATGTCGTTGGTAACAGTAAATTTATACCAATAATATACTGTTCCAACACAAATCATGTTCATCGTTCTACAATATTCACCGCTACATTGCAAACTACATTCACACGCCTCGAACAAACAAACGGTATTCATACAGCGACTTATCACTTCATCTGGCAACAGTTACCTGCCATCATAGCCGAAATAAGACATTAACAATCCTTTCTCTTAGCGATGAAAGGGTTAATCGGCTCCTAGTACAATGGCTTTATTCTATTAGGGCGCTTACGCGGATGTAATAAATATGAATGTTGAACGCGGATTAAGCCTTTGGCGGGGTCAAAATATTTGAATATGCACCGGCAATTGTGAAGGGTTAATTGGGAGGGAGCGTGTGCTGTGCTGATGAACTGACCAATACTTTGTGTTAGACTTATATGATAACATGATAGGACTATCGAAGTGATAATTGCTCCATAATATTAAGTCACTCTGAGTGATTTATAATGTTAAAGACTACAGAAATTTATAATTATTGACATCGCCATTTAGGTTCAATTTAATCTAACTTGTGCTATGAGTTAAGCTGTGCTTGTTGTTTACCCAGCTGTGAAGGTCATCTGGGCTATCAGTAAAAAAATCATAAAGAAAAACTGTTACTCATAGAAATTCTCCAAAGAATACAAACAATCGAACCTGGAACATTAATGTAACTGCTTTACCACATGAGTCGATATGATAAAACTTTAATTAAGAGGACATACTTAACCTTCATTGATAATTTTTAAGACCCAAAAAAGTGTTGAATTGGATATATTGACTGTGGTGGTCAATTGTTTGCCTAAGGATTCAAATTCAATTCAATTCTTTATTCAATTAGGCTTACAAAAAGCACTTATGAACGTCAAAATATACAAAAATTAATAAAAAACAATTAAAAATACTAAACTAAAAATTTGAATTTTGATGCTTTGAAAAAAAAGCGCTTAGTGGATGGCCTGTTGAGAAAGAAGCACCAAGAAATCAACAGTGTAGCCTTTTTTAAAAACAATTACTTAATGTAACAATATATCATAAACACTGAAATAGCTGAGCAATTTAAGACCAAGGATTTTTATCACATAAATATTCGTCAATAGTGTAGTACCCTTTTTTAGAAAGGTGGTTTTTTATTCTAGCTTTAAACATGTGTAAAGGTAATTCGGCAATATTCTGCGTACTTTATTGAAAAACTTTAACATCTTCCTATAAAGATTTACCTACTTTATGTAGTCTCAAGTCGGAACAGCAAGTTTGTTTCTATTCCTAGTATTCAAATTGTGTGAGTCACAATTTTTTTAAAGGTATGATAGTATTTACGGACGTAAATTAAATTTTCATAAATATATTGTGATGCTACAGTCATTATATTTATTTCTTTAAAAGTTCCTTAAAGAGAGTCACGGGGTCTAAGGTTGTAGATAAAACGAATAGCTCTGTTTTGTAGTACAAATATTGTATTAATGTCGCAGCTGAGCCCCACAACAGTAGACCATATGACATGACACTATGAAAATAACTGAAATAAACCAATCTTGCTGTTTCTACATCTGTCAAGAGCCTTATCTTTAAACAGCATAAGCTGCCGAGCTAAGTCTACCAGCCAGTGATTCAATGTGAGGCCCCCATTGTAACTTTGAATCTAAAGTTATACCAAGAAATGCAGTGGAGTTTTAAACGAGCATACAGCTTACTTGTCAAGAGAATCGATTGGTCGTTTCTTCTGCCATCGCAATTGAAAGAAAATAACGCGTACTTGTCTCTGTGTAGTTAAAAGGCTCTTCAAACAACCCATGGGATATTGGTCTGTCGCCCATCATGCAGGCCCAAGGCAGATAGGTAAGTGTTAACAACCACTATAATAGTATACTAGTTGGTTGACTCGATACTGAGTCGTTTATGTAGGAACCAGCGCAGTGCCAGATATCGTCCCGTGAAATAGGAGTGTTATGCACTTTTTTTTTCGGGATGAGGGCACTGTAGTTAGTAAAATGGCTGGGTATAAGAGATCTAACAACGGTTGTCTCGGGTGTGGCGTTCATGGAGAATAATAACTGTCTATCACTTGTTAATTTTCCTTCAATGGCGTTTTGTCATTTTCGGGCGTATCACTTACCATGATACCAGATTGTAGCCAGAACGACGAAGCATGGACTAATATGTCTCTTCATGCAATCAGATAAATAATTTATATTGCAATGTCCTAACAAAACTGGAAAAATCGCACAATATAGGTAGTTATAGTGACGACCCATCTGGTGTAACGGTTGAGATGTTGGTTATTACACTGAGGGTTCGATATCCGGGCAGTACAAACATTTGTGTGCATGAACATGTCTATATATTGGTCTGGGTGTTTTCTATGTATTATATGTATGTATTTCTCAAAAAAGTATATAAGTATGTTTATTCGTTGTTTTGTATCCATATATTACAGGCTAACAGTGTAGGAGAAATAGAAAAACATAGTAAACATTTGTTTAATGGTATGACATACGGGGACTCTCTACTGCGTCGTATTATTAAACGCTCAAATCCAATAATTACTGGGGAATAATTATCGCACTAATCCCGTGGGGTAGCGCAGATGTGATTCGCACCCGGCGTGTAGTCTTCTCTATTGATTTGCAAATTAACAACTATAGATTATTTACTAGAAAAAACACACAAGGATTCATGAAGCAAAATTAATTAACTGAATTTCAATTCTTGAAGTCGGATGATTTTTTATATGTGGATAAGGATATTGGATATAGTCATAAGGATATTTAGGGTATTAAGTAGATAAAGACATGATTGTAAGCGTTATATTTGACGTAATATTGTGATGATACAAGCCAGTAACGATAATAACATTTCTAAGACCAGAGGTGCCAGAAATTTGTGTCGGACCTTTGAACGAAGATAAATAATTAAGGTATTAAAGTTGATATTATAAATAAAAGGAAAAGATATTATATAAAAAAAGGAAATGCTTAAAATGAAAAAGATAACAATATTTATGCAAAAGATGCCGTTTGTCTAAAATCTGGCCAACATACACTTAATATGAAAACAAAACATAAAATTTGAAATTCGAACCCGTTCAAAAATCAACAAAGTCCCCGCCATCATAATCGCAAATCCAATGATTACTCCCGAATATTATCACTTGAGTTTAATCCTGGGGCAGGAACAGATGTGTCGCCGTGCACCCGGCACTCGGTGGCCACTGTATCGTTAATAATTGTTTTTTTTTTTCTCTTTTCACTAGTCAAAGGCCCATTCAACTCGTTGTAATTAGCCATCGGCGGTGATTCTCTGAATAATTATGCGTTTCGAGTGGGCTTCGACGAATTGCGCGTAGTTCGTAGCCGCTACATCTCATGGTTGTTTTTATTATTGTCGGAAAAAAATTGATCAAGATTTTTTATCAGTATTTAAAATAGGAGAGTTCTATAACAATTTTGTTATAGGTGTAATTGCTACCTACTAATATAAATCTTTAGATCTGAGACCCATCAGGATCTCATTGAAGGAGCCTTTATCCATCAATAAACGTTATGGCTAAGTAGTAGTTGATAGCCTTGAAGTTCTTATTTTTAATTTTAACTTATAGACACCTTATAGCGCTATAAAACATCAAAGTTGTAGGGAACATGAAATAACTTGCAGTTGTATACTTGATTAAGAAACTAACCATGTTTTATATCCCACTAAGCTCATCGTTTCGTTTGCTTGTTTATTGACAGTGTTAAGTTAAACAGTCAATTTGAATAAAGTAAAGCCAAATGTCAAGATATCCCCAACAGTTTACGTTGGCGTAAAGCAATTTTACAATACGATATGGGCACCCTTTCCTTCGAGCATATGGCCCGCCACGTGCCCAAAGGGTTGTTTTGTTTTGTTTCTTTCAAAAAGGAATAAAGTTAAAATGATGGTATCGCTTTCAATGCAGAGTAATTACGGTGATTCGACTAATTGTTGAGTCGAGGGCCTCAATGGCTTTTGTTTTCAAGCGCAATCCCGCTTTGACCGTGTTTTCGCATGCCATATTGAAATTGAAGTGTTCGTTCTTTGTTGCCATTCGCTTTGCGTGGTACAAACTTTTTCGAGCGTTTTCTACTTTATTTTCAGCCAGTGTGCGCATTCATTGGATTCGAAATTTGGAAATCGCAAACTTTTTTATATGAATATGGAATGCAAATCCGTGTTTTATGCGGATCAACCAGACCATGATCTTCATTTTGCTAATTTTTTGCAAACCTTTTAAAACAGATTGCACAAGGTCATCTATCAAAACTGACTATAATAAGTTTCGTTTCAATACCAGTATCAGTAATTAAGTTTCGCCAACAGATTAGGGTTGAATTTCGAGTAACACTTTTAAAGCAAGGGGTTAAGTGTTTTAGTATTCATATCGTCGTTTAATTACACATTCATATGCAAATCACTAGGCGAGCACCGCAAAGATTTGTACGGTTCTCTGTTGAGGTATTGGTGCCATCTGCGACGAACGTGCACGGTAAATTGACCATTATACCATTAAGTTAAAGGTGATAAAAGCATATGTGCTTAAAGTGGTTAATGTGCAAACGTGCGTCGAATGTTGTACCAACGTTTTACCAGCAAATATGCATTCATGCGTGCTTCTGTACATGTCGGCACTATAATTAGCACCGCCATGAATGGAGCTTTTTGTAAGGGATTTAAATATACTAAGGCATTTTTAGATGTAAACTTTTTGTGATTAGATATAGTTTTTTATGAAACGGCACGATACAATATGTAAAAAGTGATTTATAAATAAATAATATCACGTTCAGACAAATACGAAAAACAAACAGAAATAAAATCTTATGTACGTCTCACTTGAAATTGTATACGCCTAATTTTTAATTTAATACGTCGGTAATTGTTCCGAGTTCGATTACATATTATTAAAAAACAAATTTTATGCACCAACACACTATAAACGTGGCCGATTGACTTTTGTTGTCAAGTAAAGAACACATCCGAATGGTGTGCTTTGAGCAATAAAATAATCTTACTTTAAGAGGTATACCTGATCCCAACTCTAAACAAGCCCCGAGCCTTCGTTACGGCCTTAATTAAAAACAAAATCAATTTTATTAATTGGAAGTGTTAAAAACGGGCGAAGAGGCGTTCGAATCTCGTATCTCGCTCGTATCTCTTTTTAATCCGACAGAGAATGTGTTATTTTTACTCTCCGCAGTGGATTTCGAATAAATTTTATCGCTTGGGACTAATTTGGTTACAAATTTATTTGGTTGTGGGATCGTTAACAAGGGGAGTACATCCACATGGTTATCTGGGCCGCGCTCTTTAGTACCGAACCCGGGCCGTTATAGAACATATCGACACTTGGACCTTGATAAATGAAGACGACACTTCACTTAGGATTAAATTATATTGTTTTTTTAACACCACATATTATGTTGGGGCAAATAAATTTTTATTGTTACTTCGCATGTGTACTTTACACTTCGAGGACATCGCTATTCACTTGTTTATATTATTATAGTTGTTTTACTATAATAAAGTAAACAATTGGAAATATATTGAGAGTAATAACGTTGGCAGTTAACATAAAATTTGAAAAAAAGTGAGACGCTTTCGAAAATTTTTAAAAATTAAGCTTTAAGTCGGGCCTGTATT